>JALKBU010000352.1:0-46220 GCA_023091735.1 Trichomonas tenax
AAAGATATTTATGACACTTTTTATAAAGGTGACAATTTGCCCGCGCAAAAAGTGACAGTTTATTCATGAAAAGTGACTTTAAGGTTCCCCTGTCACTTTTTGGTGTTCACTTTTGTCATAGACTCGGTTCTTAATTTAACGTGTCAGATGTCACTTACACGTCAAAACAAGTTTACATGTCAGTCATATTAACATGTCAGATCGTCGAATATACATGACAAATCAATTTTACATGGCAGAAAAACATTTTCATGAAATTACACTATAATATCTATTTCACACTATACAAAAACCAATGCCAATATATATTCACAACAAAAAGATCATCGATTACTAATTTTATTTTATTTCATATCTATATCATTTTCATGTCCATTATATATGAAGTTACCGATAACGATTGCGCTTATTTAGACTAATTTGTTTTAATATTTTGTATCACTTCAAAATTAAATTTCATTATACTTTCTTCAAATATATGAAATACTCATTAACAACATCTGTCTAAGAATGTTCACACAATCATATGTAAATAACACAATAATATGTTTCAAAACTCTTCATTTATGCTTTTAATTAGTCTGCACATATTCCCTATATATTAGTATCGCACAATACAATCATATATTTTCATTAATCTCTCTAAACACATCATTAGGATCTTGATTCAGTTTCAATTTGTTTTAATACAATTGATATAAACTTTCTAACATTTCAAACATACTAACATCATACTGTAGATTCCATCCCCAACCCTGGACTCTATTTCACATTTTAATATTCTCATCAATTTCATTCAACACTTCAAATTCACCTCATATTAATGCTGATGTTTCTTATGGTTGTTCTCTATCGATATACACAAATAAAGTCTTCCACTATAGTTATATTGTATAGATTCTAAAATTTTCCTATTTTTTTTTCGTCCAGATGTAGGAAAAGTGGGGTATTTTGATTCACATGGTCGAATAGACTTGGGTATATTTAATGAGAAGAAGAAAGACGAACTTCACTTGAGTGTATAGAAATGGTTGCTGCAGCTGTTGGATAAAGATACTATTAAAACAGCACTGATTTGGAAATGGCAAAATTTGTCTTTTCAAAATTAATGACCCGTAAACTATTAAAACAGAATTTATGACACGTAAAATGTCAAAACTGTTTTTAATGATAAAAAACGTGCCATAAATGTTGCCATTCACTCCTCAGCCTTTTGAAAACGATTTAACCAAATTCTTGACAGAAAACCCCAACGCGGACTACAACACTGTCATCACACATAGCGATATTCATCCAACAGTACGTAACGAAGCGATGCCTTTAGTAAATTATCTTACAACAGACGAAAATCTCACGATAGCTTTGAAATACATATTCAGCGATGATAAAGATACAGACCCAACACTCCTTAAGGCAAAAAGAAACACAGTTTCAGTCTTTTCTTCTGTCTGCTTTAAATTACACGACATTATTACAAAGAATGAGAAGTTCATTCAGGCATTCAAAGAGTTCCCGAAGAAGCCCGAGTTGTATAACAGCACTCTTATTTTTGGAAATTTCGCTAGAATCGCTGAAACATTGGCAAGATATACACAGGGATCATTTTTATCGCATATTGATGGTTTGTTCTCCTTCCTTGCTGATCACATTATTGTTATGGCATCAAGAGAACTCCTCACGCGTGTTTTAACAGATTTTTCTCAACATTTACCACAAGAAGAGCTCAAGAACCTCGCTACAAGCTTAACTGAGGTTCTTAAAGGCGATAACGCGTTTTACATTGCGTCAATGATAAAAGATGCCATTAAAGAAAAATCTTCCCTTGCACAAACTTTCCAAAAGCGCGATATTTTAAGAAATATTTTAGATGCTGCCGTTATGGAACGTAATTCTCCATTCACTGGTTTGATTAGAACAGAAATTTTCGTTCTTCTTGAACTTTTATTCAATCAAAAAGAAATGCTTCGTCAACAATTGATTCCAGAATACGAGAAAAAGCTCAAATTCGATCCAAACAACTTGGATTGCGCAACATGCGCTTCATTGCGTGTGTTTAGTGAGCACATTCCTGATTTCATGGACAAATTCTTTGAATCTCCACCACATTCATATCTCAATGAGTGCATACTTTCTGTGCTCAGAAAGATTGCTGAAGAAGATATGGTTCCTTTCGCTAAAGATATGAAGTTATATCAAAGAATTTCCGAAGTTTACGGAAAGGAGAAGCTTAACGGTTACATCTACGAGTTAGCCAACATTTGCGCTGCAAATCCAAAAGTCGTTCAGCAGTGCCGTGGTTGGTTCTCATTCAAGGACGGAGCAATGGCGGAATATGCTAAACAGCGTCAGAGCCGTCTGAAGAATCGTCCAAAACAGCCAACAAAGAAGACGCCAAATGAATTCGATGATGCAATCCCTACTGCGCCAAAGGTTTATTATATTGAAGAAGATAATGTTCTTATTGATCTCTAAATATTGTTTATTTTCTTATTTCTACTAACCCATAATCCTATATTTCTTTAGCTCCTTACTTATACATTAATATCACAATTGTGTTTAAAAAAGTGTTAACAGAGCATCTATATGTTTCACACTCATATTTTCAAGCTATAGAAGCTATAGATTGTGGATACAATGAACTAAATAAATATTTTTTTGAATGAAATATAATTATCTAAATTGGCAATATCTAATCAACTATTTTGAATTAAATAGTTAATTCAAAGAATAATAATAAGGATAAAGCACACTCTTATCATTATTTTTTTTTGAATTTAAATAATTTACAATCATGATATTAAACTCAAAAATATGCTTACATACATGATTTAGTATTAAACAAACAAAGTTTTGAGTTTTATAATAAAATTACTGTAAAAAATGAGATAACACCACGAACATACATCTTATCTCATAGAATGACAAATACCTCCTTATCAGCAGCCAAAACGAAGATAAAATTTTTCTATATTAATATATCAAGGCAAAGAGACGGTAATTTCAAAGAATAG
This sequence comes from Trichomonas tenax, assembly GCA_023091735.1. Taxonomy (NCBI): domain Eukaryota; phylum Parabasalia; order Trichomonadida; family Trichomonadidae; genus Trichomonas; species Trichomonas tenax. The sequence continues at coordinate 3,012 of JALKBU010000352.1, forward strand.
GGCCAGTAGAAGGGATTGAATGCAATAAGAGGCTTAGAAATGCATGATTACATAGAAAAAAACGCAAAAGTGCTAAAATCGTTATGGCAGTTATTGTAAAACGAAAAAAGTGTTAAACGCCCAAAATGTCTGTTCCAACAGCTGAGCAGCTTGCAAAGTACAAACAGTCCTTCGAAGAGTTCGACGATGACAAGGACGGCTTTATCGAGACCTCTATGGTCGAGCGCGCACTCCGCTCGATCGGTCTTAATCCAACAGCAGATGAAATGAACGATATTATGTCCGACATATCAAATTCAAACAAGCTTTCTCGCAACGGATACCTTTATATTGCTCATCACGTCGGCTGTTACGCTAATACCGAAAAGCAGCTTATTAAGGCCTTTACTTTATTCGATCGTGACGGAACAGGAAAGGTTCACAAGGATGTCGTCAAAGACGTCTTAGGAAAGATTCGTAGACCACTTACAGATGCTCAAATGACTCAGTTGTTCCAGAATGTCAAGATTGACAATGGATTTGTTGATATTAAGCAGCTCGCTAAGGCCCTTTTATCCCAATAAACGCCGAATTTCTTGTTACGAAAGAAAAAACAATTTTATTTTCTAAACTTTAATATATCTTACTATTTTCTCTTACAAACTAATTCACAAACATGTAGACTTATCATTGCTGACCAAATTGGTTAGTTTATTGATTAATTATAAAATTTGGTTATTGTCAAAATGAAATTCAACGAATTTTAGTTCATTGAGATTGATCTATATATGTTGTATAGATCTTATTATAAAAATTATTCAGGATGAACATATTTTCGCCACGTAAATTATATTTTTGCCACGTAAATGCTTTTTTAAAAATGAAACAATGAAAAAATTTAGTTTTGAAGTCTACAGAGTAATTCAATGACTAAAAATTTGCAACTAATACAATTTATTTGAACCATAGCATCTATCAATTCTATTTAAATATGTATATCTTCATTATTTAAGCTATAAACGTTAAATGAATATACCTAGATTTGCCATAATTTGGACATCCCGATTTCATTAATAAAGAACTTGAAGAATCTGTGTTTGCCCCTTTAGATTCAACTATAATGGATGCTTCAATAAATGCAAGCAATGATGTCTAAATAATCAATTAACTGCAAGATGTCATTAAATTTTTCAAATAAATTAGTTTTTAATCAAACAGTAATAAACAAATATTTATTTCCGAGAGTTCATGAAAGGACGTTTGATCTTCGATCCTGCAGTCTTCCTCTTTCCTCCATTGCCAGGACTGTCAATAGGTGCGACAATAGGAGCGAGAGAAGACTGAGCAACAACTGGAGGAACGTAATCCGGCATCTTGCCGACAACGTCATAAATGTATTGAGCGTCAATCATATCGACAACGAACATTCCTTTGAGAAGCTTTCCATATGTCTTTGGTGAGAAAGATATCTCAACAGGAAGCTCAGGCGTTCCTGGGACCGCTAAACCGTGGGATGGAGAAACAGAGAACTCGCTTGCACTTCCTGTAGTGAAGTAAGCGTGGAACGGCTTCTGTCCGTGAACATCCGGTGGCATCTTAACATGCGCAATACCAACTTTGTTGAGAAGTGACTCAATGGTGATTGTTTCGATTGGTCTTCCGATTTCTGAAACCAAATCAATCCTGAATTGCCACTCTTGGCCGAGAGTGTTTTTAACTGTGGAAACAACAGTTGTTACGACAGGACGCATTGGACTGAACTTCGCATTGACAATCAAATCAGTGCCAGTATCGTTTTGTCGAGCTTCGACAATTGTCAAAGAAAGTTGTCCATTGGTGAAATCTGCGTTCTGCGGAACTTCTGTTCTGATCTCGTATTCATTTGGCTGCAGTGATTCGTTTTCACCAACCAATGTGAATGTGAGATTCTGCTCAATTGGCTCCATAGACTTAGTCTTGAGGACTTTAGCTTCGTTAGCATCACTTGCGAGTGAATTACCAATGATTGGATAAATCCATCTGATTCCTGGTGCTGAGTCAAGGTCTGGAAGCTGAGATCTTGCTGGGCCAAGAGAAACAATGATTATGGAAGCCTGGAACTGACCAAGTTCGCGTGGAGAGAATGTGAATGGAATCTGGAACTCTTCGCCGAATGTGCTCAATGTGAAAACTTTCTTCTTGACAAGGAACGAAAATGCTTCTGTTGTCGTTGTCATTGTGACTGAGAAACGAGATGGGAACGAGAATGGATTTGCAAACAGAATTAAAGCACTGTTTGTCGCTGAAACAACACTCGAAATGATTGTTGGACTCAATGGCTGCGGTGGTTTTCCGATACCTGAAACAATATAAGAGAATGTTCCAATTTCAGCCGAGATGAATGAGATTGTTGACTGTTCCTTTGTACCAATCATTGATGGGATGTATCTGACTTCGATTCTCTTGTTCTCGCCTGGCTGAAGCAAAATCATGCGCTTCGACAAAACATCGAAAACGTTCGGGAACTCGTTTTCGAGTCTGAAATTGACCGTTTTGTCAGTTGGGTTATCGATAACAATGAATGTTGTATCGAATTTACCGATTGGTGCAGAAAGTGGAGCAAGAACAGAAGGCGGTGGATCAGTGGCTGTGATCTGGATGTTGTACCAGAATTCACCACCTGATTCACTGTAGAAGTAGATTGAAGCAATCTTGTTGCATGATCGAAGTGGAGTAACACTGACACTGTAGTTGATGGAGCCTTCAGGCGGCACTAAAAATTCGTGAATGCCGGAGATGTCTGTATCCTGATAACTGACATTGAACGTGACAGGGAACTTGTTCGGATTTGTGATTGGAATCTGAACAGCGACTGATTGCCTTGCAACAGTTGAAACATTTAACTGCTGCTCAACAGCTGGAGCAGAAACATGAATCTCAACAACGTACCAGATATGGTTCTGTGTTACAGAATCCGTGAATGTGATCATTCCTGCACTGATTCCACTGCGTTGAGCGGAAACTTCGAATTCGAAGTCCATTGCCGGCTGCGGCTGTGGATTGAATGTCTTCTCGAATGTGATGACAGGAATGTCGCTTGTGACTTTAATTGAATTGAGAGTGAACTTTGGAACAGATATCTTGTGCTTTGATGGGATTCTCGCTTGAGCGTTGATGACAATCTTGTCTTCAGCAGGTGGTTCATCGACAACTGCTGTGAGCTTATAGAGAACTGATGACTCCTTCGTCAAGTTCTGGATAAGCAAATCAGCATTGAATGTTCCAAATTTGTTTGGATTGAACTGGATCTGGATTGTCTGTGTTGTACCACCTTTAACGGTGAATCTTGGTGTTGTCTGGAATCCATTATCTCCAGTGATTGTTGTCTTAAATGACCAAACTTCGTTGGATGGATTTGTGAATGGAATCTCTTGTTTAACTGTCTTTCCAGTTGTAGTAGAGAATTCCATTGAAAGTTCGTGAGTTGTCTGCAAAGCGACACCTTTGAGCATAAAGACGCGGACATCGTTCTCTGACAGCAAAACGACTTTGCATGGATATTCACCTGCTTTCGTGGGCTTGAATGTGATCGCCAATGCATTTGTTGCTTGTTGAACGTTCTTAGAATTGTTGCTTCTCTCTGTATGAACAGGGACAGTCTTGCTGACATTTAATTCATTCAGCATTTCATAGAACTGTGGAGCAGATGAGAGAACGAAGAACTTTCGAGATGTTATTGATGTTCTTGAGATATTCTCTAAATCATGCTGACGTCTTGTGACTTCATCTTTAATGCGGCCTTCTTTGTTGTCATTCAGTATAGCGAGAAATCTCTCAATGGAGAAAGCAAGAGCATTAAACAAGTTCTGGTTGATGAGATCGATTGGAATACTTGATTGAATCTTCTTTCCTGCTTCAACTTTGTATTTGCCACTGATTTCAACGCCTGCTGGGAGACGAGCGTTACCAATGACTTCGAGAATGAATTCGCCCTTCTGGTCATCGATGAAAAGAATCAAGCAGCGATATGTTCCGAGTTTGATTGGAATGAAATCGAGCTCGAGTTGGAATTCAGTCTTCGTTGCTGTGAACTCGATGTTGCTTCTGTTCAAGATGAATGTTTTGTGGTTCTTAATGATGTTATCGATGTTCTTCTCCTTGGAATAGTCGAAATACTCATCAGAGTTGTCAAGAGGATTCTGGACAAATGCTGAAATCTGCTGAGCCAATGATTTCGAGGATCCAATCTCTTTTCCATTCTCATCGGCGACTAATGTGACGAGAGAGTAAATGTTCATCTTCGATGGAACGCCAATCAAGTTCTTAACAGGAATCTTGAGTGGAAGATTCTGATAGATTGGAGTATCTGCTGTAACAGATGTCTCTGGAGCACTGACAGTGATGTTGGAGATGAAGTCGACAACAATTGGAGCTGAATATGTTGGTGGATGTGATGCAGATCTGCTGGAGTTGTCTGAGTTAGTGATGTAACGAGGACGTGATGGAATTAAAGTCAAACGTCCGCTCAATGGCTTAATAGTGCGCGCTTGGAATGTAACCGGGAAGTCTACAGTCTGATTTGGTCCAACAAAGACTGACTCAGAGCCAAGTTGATAGTTTGGATTGCCATCATAAATTGCTCTGTATGTGATTTCAGACTTTGATGGATTTGTGACAGAAACAACACGAGTGATTGGTTTATGCAGTGGACCGCTAAATTCGATTGTTTGAATTGGAATGAAGTGAGGAATTATATCCATAATATAAGCACCAATCATTGCATTCATGCACTCATTGCCACCAAAGATTTCTTCTGCAGATGGACTGAAACCGAGTTTCAAGAACTTGAGTGCATTTGTAAACTCAATCGCATTCTGTTCACGTTCACGTTTGTCGTTTGGAAGGAAAGCAATGTTTCCATTGAAAAGCTTTGTGTGATAACTAAGAGCTGCGCATAATGCATAACCATCTTTGAGGCTCTTGAAATCACTCTGAATAGCACGTAAATCGTTAGACTTAAGAACAGAATAAATGCTCAACCAACGAAGGATTGTGACTTCTTTGTTGTTGTATGGAACTTCTCTCATCTTCTTCATGATTGTGTCACTAAGATCTTCTGTCTGAGGTTTACTTCCACGAAGAGATTTAACTGCAACTTGAACACCAGGAATGTTGTTGAACTTGTCTGGATTGATTCTGTTGATGCCATAAAGTTTGTAACACTGCATCAAAACGATCATCCATGATTCGATGCTGAGGTTGTTGTAAAGTGTTTCGATAACTTTCAGCTTATCAACTAATGATGAAGAGAAGGCATTACTCGACGTGAACTCACTTAAGACCTTTGGATCAATTGAATCAAGTTCAGGAGCACCAAACTTGTCAATACCGAGAAGCTGCTTCATGATCTTTGAGCGCATAACTTGAACGAAGTCTTGACGCGGAAGCAAGAACTCTGGTTTAACGCTTCCGAGAAGTGCACCCATTGATTTAAGTGTTGTGAGAAGTTTCTTGATTGCTTCAAGACGCTTAGAGAATTTGTCATCAACAGCTGTCGAAAGACGTTCTTCTGTCTTATCATTCTTCTTCGATGGCATGAAGTTCTGGATCATTTCCTGAATAATAACGCCTTGGTTCTCAACGAGTCCTTGAGGGAACTCTGAAAGCTGTGTTGAGAAGAAGAGTGCATTGAAGTAACGCATGACAAACTTGATCATCATCTGGCTGCAGAGTGGCTCCCATGTCTGACCTTTGATGTTTGAGTAGTCACCTGAATTAGAGATGAAGCGAGATGTAAGTTCGGAGTTGTTCATGAACTTATTGAGGTCTTCAACAGTACTCTTTGCATTCAACTGTATTGGATTTGCGAAGTATGGATAAAGAGTGAATATAGAGTTATCTGTTGTGCAAGTGACAATGAAACTTGTCGCATGACCGTTATCATCAGTAAGAGCAACATTGACAGAGAATGACATCGGTTTGCTTGCTTGGAATGAAACCAAGAGAGGAAGCTTTTCCTGTGTATGTTGAAGTTGGTTGCCATCTGGGAATGTTACTTTAACAGGGAATGCGTTCTCATCAGCAGAGATTGTGGCTTTGAGTAAACCATCAATATATCCATCATTCTTAATATAGAGTTCGATCTGTGATTTGGTGTTGAGAGGAACAATAGGAAGAGCAATCTCAGGGACGGAGACGCTGAACATGCTGCTTGTTCCAACGCCAGTGAACTGGATCTTACCAATAACTGACTCCTCTTTGCCCTTTGAGAGAAGAGGAACGTAGCAGTTGAATGGTGTTGCTGATGGTGGCTGGAATTGAACGTGGATAACTTCTGTGAAACCAGAATCGAGTTCTCCTTCTATTGGTTCAACAACAAATGCTGGTTCATCATTAACTTTAGGAATGACTGAATTATCAAAGCGCCACAAAATCTTTTGCTTGTTGTCGTTCAACAATGAGATGGATCGAGCAACTTTCCTTTGACTTGGATTCAACTTATCAATAACTGGGCAGATTCCGAAGTCGAGGCTTGTGTTGGAGACAATGATTGGTGACAGAACAGCTTCACCACTGACAATTGGCTGAAGATGAAATGAACTCGACGACATCATATTCAGCAATGTGATTGGAAGCTCGAAAGAGTGATCGCCTTGTTTGCTTGGCTGGAAGACCAAATTGAACTTGATCTGTGAGTTATCCATGATCTGAATCTTATAAACAAGACCTGCGTTTGTGGCATCGAAGTCAGCAAGAATATCAGTCCTTAAAGATGTCGTTGAAGATGTTGAAGAGATATGAGCAGAGTATGCGAGAGATGTTGTACTCTCCATGCTCATGTATTCCTGTGTTGGGGCCATCTTGGTGACGAAGAATGGATCAGAAACTAATGAGATTGAGTTCTTGTTCTCATTGTTATCGCTGAGATCTGTCTGATATTCGATCCTGAATTCTGGATGAGCAGATAAATTCAGGAACAAAATAGCAGGAATAGCACCAACATTCTTGATTGTTCCTTCGATGCTCTGATAAGATCCAACGAAAACACGTCCAAAGTCGAACTCCGTATTTGTAATGCAAACATTAGGAAGTTCAGACTGTGCTGTGACGTTAAATGTGATTGGCTGAGCACCACAAATTGAGATTGTAACTGGAAGATCAAAGATTCTTGCGTGATTTGCCTTGAAAGAGATCTGAATCATCTGCTGATCTCTTGCACTGACTTTACCACTCATTGGGCTGATGGATAATTCTCTTGATCCATTCGTATTGATGGAGAAGATTGCATCATCATCGCCGGAGTTCTTCAGTCTGATCTGTTGTGTCCTCAAAATACCGATTGGCATCAATCCGAATGCAAGGGACTTCTTGTTGATTGAGCACTTTGGAGATCCGACATCACCAATCAAGCGCAACGTTCTGCTGGGACCTCCAGATACGTTGAGCGTGATATTGAGTTCATCGTGTGGATGATTGCCTGGGCTATATGAGATTTCGATGTTCGAAGATGAGTTTGGATCGATTGTACCTGTTGGCGTGGAAATAGAAAACGGAGGCTTGATGTCTGTCCATTTATATGAAGCAGGGGCCATACTTCTGTTGATGACAGTGATGAATTCTCTGATAACAGGAATTGTGCTGTCACCGGCAAATCTGAATTCCATAGATGTCTTTGAAAGTTGGACGTCAATTGGAATAACTTGCGCGCATATATTGACTGAATATGAGTGTGCGCTGTTGACTGTATATGTGATTGTCTTCATGAAGTTCTGCGGCTTGTTTGACAAGAATCTGATATCGAAACCAGCAACTTGTTTCGGTGGAATAACTTGAGAAAAGGGACCACTCTTTGAGAGTTCATCGTATTCGTAATTGATAGAAACAATGATATTTTGCTGAAGATTGTTTGTGATAGTGAATGATCTTGCAACACTTGAATATACAGAAACTTGTCCGAAGTTCATTGTTTCGTGTGAAGCAGTGACCAACAATTGCTGTGCTGGAGTTAATGGATGAGAGCATTCATTAATTTCAGCAGGTGTTGTTGCTTTAGCTTTGAACTTCTTCTTGATTAAGTTGTCTTTGTTATTCAACAATGTCTTCTGCTGATTAGCGATCGCTTGATCAACGCTCTCTTTCGTCAAAACATTTGAATTATCTTCATTGGACTTAAGTGGTGCGTCAATGATGTGAACAGGTGGATCTGGTGGCGCCAAACCATTATCATCCATATCATGCATCATATCTTCAAGAGAAACAGAATGAGTCAAGTACTCATTGAGCTCTTCTTGCGTATATTCTCCCCTTGTATTTTCAAGATATGCTTTAGCCTTTTCGAGAATCTTTCGCTGTTTATCACATTCCATTTGCAACTGCTCTCTCTTCTTACGTGGTTCTGATAGATATTTATCATATCCTTCTCTTGCCTCTTTGCGTTTCTCGAGTTCTTTGATATCATAACCGTATTTAGTGTCTGGATGCATTGCACGGAATTTGATTTCTTCGTTTTCAAGCCATGGATCTTGTCTCTTAAATGGTTTATGTTCATCGCCAGATTTCGTTGATCTTCCGATAAGATTTAATGTTTTCTTTATAAGTCCATCGCTGAAGATAATTGGTGTTGACATAGAGAAATCACCCAAAGTCTTAGGGAAGAAAATAACATTAATTGTTTTCGATGAATTTGGATTTATGACACCTTTAGAAGGCTCAAATCTGAAGTGTGCAATTGGTTTCACATTATACGATGTTGGCAATATTGAGTTGTTTTTAAGGACAAGCTGCTGCTGAGTTCTCGACATGACAGCTGTTGTTTCAAACTGAAAGTCAGTGACATTAAGAGAAACAGAAAGTGGCGCTGTCTTTCCTTGGAACTGAAAATCGATGTGTTGTGAAGTTTCAACGATTTCTATTGAGCTATAGTATTTATATTCTTGTTCATTTTCTAACGCTTGTGGTGTGTCTGTCGGTGGATTAAAAACAAAACGAATTGTTGTTGATTGATATGGATTTAATGTTCCTTCTGAAGGAATTGCAAAGAATATTTGATTTTTTGATTGCGTTAAGTAATTGTTTGTAACATCAAGTCGAGATTTCTGCGTTGGTGTATTTTTTGCTGGCATAACAACGAATGATCTTTTATATTGACCTTGATTTACGATTTTAGCATCATAAACACGTTTCTGGCCGACGAATATTGTCTGAAAATCAATCAAATTGACTTCTTTTTCATCCAACATCAATGATAAAGAATGTTGAACTGCTGTTCCTGTTACATTCAAAACAGCAGCATCAAGATTGTGCTCTTGCGTGTGTACATTGACTTTCAGATTGAAATTGCCAACATTGTGTGGTTTTATCGTGGCTGCAATCTCACAAGTCTTATTTGGAAGCAAAGGCCCTGTACTTGGTATAAATTCGACAGTATCATCATCGCATGTAACGTTAAATGTGCCTTCGCGAGTTCCAATGTTTGAAATAGAGAAGGTAAATTTAGATTTTGTGTCAACACCAACAGATCCTATTGAAAGTGATGACAAATCGCATACAATCCTAGGACATGGAGGAAGAGCCATAATAGGAACTTTTGCTGTATAAGTTGGCGTGTAAATCGTCAATTCTTCACGAATAACTTGTTGTTCGCTGCATTTGTATTTAAGAACAGCTTTCGTACCAAGTCCTGGTGGCGTAAATTGTGTGTTTTCGACGAAAATATTAAATTTTGAGTCATTTTGCAATCTAAATCTGATTTGGACGGGTTTAGAGCCAACATTCGTCACCCAAACATCAATAGAGTCCATCTCGCCTGGTTTCGAGTCCCTAAAAATAATCGAATCCGGGACAACACTGAACTCTTGTTGACTTTTCTTCATTTTTCGTTTTTATTGGATGTACGTTTTTTTCATTTTCTTAAATTGTCAAATCTCCCACAAATTTTTCTTTATATTTTCTCCTTAAATATTTATTATCATTTATTTTAAATATAATATTATCAATATATATCTCGTATATATTCTATAAATAATATAATTTTTCTATTAGCATTATCGTATTTCTCGAAAAATTGATTTTTTTTTCTGCTATCATTTTTAGATTTTATTTTCATTATAACTCACTAACATAAAGATATCTGATGAAAGCACATTAAATAATAGTCGCCAATTTAGTTTTTCTACAAATCTATTATAGAGTTAAAGACTAAACCCAATATTTTATACATAATCACATTAAATCTTTTTCAATAATCAATGTTATCAAATAATTAGCTTAAATAAGCAATACAAACAAACATTTAGTCACAAAACTCGAACTTCTTCATCTCATTAACAAATGCATAATATTCTTGATACATTTGATAAGTTTCAGGAGACATTTCTTGTGGAATCGATGAAAATCGCTTTTGTTCGTTGACAGTGATCTGATTCACAAGTTTTGTCGCTGCTCCGTGTGAATCACAATAAGTTTTAAGAATTTTCTTCTTAACGTCGAGATTTTGAGCCTTAAACTTTTTTGGAAGGTTTTCTAACTGTTCAAATATATCAATATATTCATCTTCTAATGCATCTGCATTTGCTTCACTTGTGTGTAATATAACAAGTCCATTTAGATCCATTGGTGTTGGAGCTATCGGTGGCTTTAATAATGAACCGAGAAACGTTTGATATTCGTTGAGTCTTTGATTATTTGTGTTATAATCTGATTTTAAGCAATTATATTCTTCATCGAGGCGATCTTGCTTTGCTTTTTCTTTTTTAAGTATTGCTTCCATTTGTGTGTTGTCATTTTCGAGTTTAATAATTTCATTTCGAATTGCAGAAAGCTGAGCTAAAGCGTCACTGGCAGAAAGTATCATATTCGAAGCGTTTTCCGTATACTCCATTATTTTTTCGTTTCTTTCTTTTCTTTTCGAATCTCTTTCTTGTGTAAGTTTAATTAATCGTCTTTTTTCTCTTTTGAGCTCGAAATTTTCAGCTTCAAGCTTTCTCACTTGTTTCTGCATCGCTTGAATCGCAGCAACAGCAGCTTGACTCGAATCATCCATTTTTAATAAACGACAAAAATAAAAATGAACAATTATAAGCAAATTGTAAATGCTTGATTTAAGATTTGTAAGTTGAAATATGTTTATTTTTATTAAAATAAATAAAAAATATGAAGTTACAAAATAATAATGAAATAATATAATGAAAAATAGACTACAACAGTCCTGCGTAACATTCTTCTGGTGTTGATGGATGCAAATCTGCTGGAAGTTCATCACCATCTTCTTTGACGTTACCACCAACTTTGTAGTTTCTTCCGAGCTTGATGAAAGGCTGATTCTTGTGTGCGAACTCGAATTCATCTTCGACCTTTGGATAGAAGATCTTGTTTTCATCCTCGAATGCAGCAACCTTTGGTTCAATCTCGTAAGAGCGTCCAACCATGTGGAAGACTCTCTTTGTGAAGTTGAGCGGATCATTTAATGTGTATCCACCAGCGAGAAGAGCAGCATCGAAAATCAAACGGACATCTTCAAGTGTTGCAACCTTCTGCTCTGGTGTTAATTTACGATATGTGAAAATCCTGTTGAACAAGTCTTTGACTGTTGGATGAGCATAGTTCAATTCAAGTGTCTTCTTATTCATGTAGATGTTGTCTGCCATCTGAGAGTCCTGAACCATCTGCGCACGCATGAGACGCTCATGGGAAGCCGTATAGCCATAACCACTTGCTGTGCAGATAGCTGGAACTGTCTTCAGGCGCTTGGAAAGGATAACATTCTCGATTCTTTCACCGACAGCGCGCTTAATCCATGGAACGATTCTGTTGAATTGGCGCTGTGTGATGCCTTCGAATGAAGAAACATCCTGGATCTTTTCCTCTGAGAATTTGTCGCCTGAGAACTTCTCTGGGCTATCGAGTGGAATACCGTTGTATTCATCCATGCGCTCGAAGCAGTAGACATCGATTGGCTCAAGAGCGAAGAGGATTTCATATCCCTTAGAAAGCAAATCTTGGATGTATGGAGAGTTGCGAGCTTCCTCAAGTGAAGCAGCGCCGATCCAATAGATCTTCTCCTGACCCTTCTTCATACGTGCTAAGTAGTCATCGAGTGTTGTGAGCTTCTTCGGTGAATATGATGTGTAGAACATAAGGAGTTGTGAAAGCATGCGCTTGTTCTGTTCATCATCGACAACGCCGTATTTGATGTTACCGCCATACTTTGAATAGAAGTCTGCGTACTGGAGTGGGTCCTCCATGAACATGCGCTTGATCAAGCTGAGGATAGCTGATGTAACCTTGCTCTTGATCAGCTTAAGGGAGTTCTCCTTGATGAGACGATCACGATCGACATTGAGACCTAAATCATTGCTATCGATAACACCCTTGATGAAGTGGAGATAGTCTGGAAGAAGCTCATCTGTCCAGCTGTCTGAAACAAGAACACGCTTGACATATAATCTAACATTTCTTGTGAAGTGTGAGAATAATTGATCAGCTGGCGGTGGAACACTTGGAATGAAGAGAAGAGATGAAAACTGAACACGTCCTTCGAAGTTCTTATGGAGATGGAGCATTGGCCCCTTTGGTTCCTTGAAGAAGATTGTGAAGAACTCGTTGTAGTCACTCTCGACAACTTCTTCTGGTTTTCTAAGCCAGATTGGCTTACGATCATTGACTTGAACCCACTGCCAAACAGTCTTGAGGACTGTTCCCTTTGGCTCGCTCTTCTTCTTTGGTTTGTCCATTTCTTCATCTTCATCATCAGAGTCAACAACGACGTCATCATCGTTGAAAATGTCATTGGCTTTATCCTGATCCAATGTTTCATCCTCCTGAACGTAAACTTCCTTGAAGTGCCAAATCTTAACAGGGAAGTCGACGAACATAGAATAATGGCGAACAATTGCCATAATTCTATCTCGATCGACGTAATTGTAGCAGTTATCCTTCAAATGGAGAATAACAGATGTTCCACGACCCAACGTGTTGCCTCTTGGGTCCTCTGTAACTGTGAAAGATGATGAAGCATCTGATTCCCAAATATGCTGCTTTGTATCATTGTTAGACTTGGAGACAACAGTAACACGGTCAGCGACGAGGAATGATGAATAGAAACCGACACCGAATTGGCCAATTAAATTTGTATCTCCTGATTGGAGCATCTTTTGGAATTCATATGTACCAGATTTTGCGATCCTACCAAGATTATTGATTAATTCATCCTTAGTCATTCCAATACCTGTGTCTGTGATCGAAAGTGTTTTTTCTTCTTCGTTGATATCGATTAAAATTTCCAAATTCTTCGATCCCTGGTCAAGAACAGATGGATCGCGGAGAGCTTGAAAACGAATCTTGTCGAGAGCATCATTTGCATTTGAAATAAGTTCTCTCATGAAAATATCTTTGTTATGATAGAGGTTATCGATGAGGATACCAAGAATTTTAGTAGTTTCGGCCTGATAATCGTGTGATTCTGTTGTTGATTCGATTTTCGCTTTCTCTGTTGCAGAAAAATTCACGTGAAGTTTCTCACGGAGTTCCTGGTCAATGTATTCTACTTTTTTCGTTTTTGTGATTGGAGCAGAATAAACTGAAGAAAGGAATAAAAACATCATTTATTTTTTTGTCACGTTTTTTCTGACCAGATAATTACATTCGAATTTTTGTGTTTTAATATGATAATTGATATCCACATAATATGTAAACCTAAAATTTAACATCAAACTTAGAAAATAGACCATATTTTAAAAATATTTTCTCCTTCTAATTGATAGCATAACCAGCACGCAAAGAGGATAATTAAAATTTATGACCACACAATCTATACACGCACTTGTGAATCTTTGATTAGATATTTCGATAATTTTGATTAAAACACCATGCATTCTATCGACTATATAATAAAAATTCAAATTTATTTAAGATACATATGCTAGTTCATGTAGAATTCTAATTTTTGGTAAAATTTTAACATAATTATATTTTAGATGTGATCTCCTAGTAATTGGCATTTCATTATATAGACATTGTATTGGATATTCCAAAAATTTAAAATCTATACTCAAACTTATGTTATTTTTGAGAATTTTCAAATTCAGTCAATGGTTGATTCTGAACCGAGCTTTCATCTTCATCCATGAATCCTTCACCATTGTAGGCAAAAATCTGGATCAAATTCACTATATATCCGATGACCAAGAAATTGAAGAATGTGATTATGTCTCAGTTGAAAATCAGCCTTGTTTTATCGAAGTACAACATAATAACAATGTTGCAAATGAGGAAAACAAAGCCAACAATGATTGATACGTAATAGAACACATTTCTTAATTTAAAAGAGAGATTGAAGCAGTACCATCTGAAGCAAAGTATCCAAAATATCTGAGTAAGCTCTTCAAGACACAATGTTGGTATAAACAAACCTTGGAATTTTTTATGAAACTCTATGTATTCATCACAGCCATGCTGATTCTGAGCAATGGTGCATAAAGGTAATATAACTTCGTGGTATTCTTTTTCCTCATTAACAATTTTTTTATGTCCCATGACTATACGATCTTGTAACCAACAGCTCCAATGAAGATGAAAACAAATGAGAACACTCCAAGGATCTTGTTTCTCTTCGGAGCCTTCTTAAGGAACGAAACAACTCTGAGTTCTTTTGTGTTTCAGATTTGAATTTTGTGGAAAAACAATATTTTGTAGTAGGTGGAATCGAACCATGTATTCGTTTCCATTTTTAAGAAAAATAAATATCAATCATCCGTTGAAACACGATGGTACTGTAAACACTCTTATTTTCCATAAACAAAAATACGTTTTCACATAAGATTTGAAGGTCAATACTTTGGATATAGCATCCACAGGCATATCAGAATAGTGTATTTAAAGAAAGCAAATCCAAGCTATTCAATAATACCAAGAAATGAAGTGATATACATTAACCTTATTATCAGAGATATTCAAGAAAAATTTCCATCAAATTTACTACTTCCAATAGCTTGCAGTTAACTATGTAACAGATTTCCTTACAATATAAATAAGTGCTCTTCGAAGGTGGGGACTATTTGATAACTTTCATCGAGTTCTTTGAAAAAAGTCATGTAAAATGCAACGGCTTATGAAAAAATGGAAGACTGCAATCATACTAACATTCCACATTAAATAAAAGCTAAAGTGAGAACATAATCACTTTGCATAATTACTTCAATATAAGAAATAATGATCTTACTCAAAGATTATCAGTCTGAATCATACATTAAGATGAAAACAGCAATAACAAGGCTTCCTCTAAATTGGAATGAGATTGGGCAGCAGTTCGGAACACTATGGAAGCACTTTGGTGTAGGAGAAGCTGAAGGATATGGAGTTCTTGGGTTGATACATTCTGGCAACACCAAATTAATATCTGTAGAACCGATGAGAGAGTTATACAGATAATTGGATGGAACCCTTAACTCAGTCAGCTTTGATGGTCTGACATTTGTAGTCAATGGTGATTTGACACCATAATATTCAATTATAAAAATGTTGCTTCTATCAAAAGTTTGTGATTCTATTTGCCCAACAGATGCTGGTATTCTTAGAACGGAGATATTTACCAAAACAAATACATTATTTCCAATCGAATACAATGTTTCCGGAAGAATCACTTCTTCGAGCTTGTCGCATTGATAAAAAGCTTCATCTGGTAGGTGTGAAATAGTACTCATTGATAAATCAATTGCTTTAAGTTCTCGACAATATCGGAAAGACCTTGTGAGAAAAGTTTCTATCTTAACTTCAAGCTTGTAATTCGTGAAATTACAGCCTGTAAAGACACCAGATGTTCCAAAGATCTAACAGTAGGGAGAATCCTTGCAGTACCATTAGAAGGATATTTCATCAAAGTAACATAGTCACTCGAATACAAAACTCCTTCATAAACTTTGAAAAATGGTGAATTACTAACAATCGTATTCAAATAAATGTAGCAACTAAATGGACAGTCTTCTATGCGGGTCATATCTCTAGGTATTTATGTGCTTCGCAGGAAAGTGTATCCAAAGCAGAAGTGGGAAAATGTTGTCAATGTTGGAGGAAGAAAAACCTCTTTAAGACGTGATTGATAAAATTGATATATTCCAGTGAATTGCATCATCTTTGCTTGCGACAAATCTGCAGTTCTAATATCTGTAAAAGCAAAGCAATTCGTTAATATTGTTTTCACTTGTGATCCAAGTGTTATTGAAATAATTTTTGCACACATAAATGAATATTCACCAAGTGTAACAATGGTATCAGGAAGAACAATGCCTGTAAGTAGGCAGTTTCTAAATGCATTGTTACTAATTTTTGTTATTAATTTTCCAGGAAGTAAATTTGGGAGTTCGAGATTTCTTGTAAAAGTTTTTACAATTGCAGGATTAGTACCATCACCTATATATGTCTCCCCACTGTAATCTACACATGTGGATCTGTTGAAGTAGTATAAGTACTCAAATTTTACTGAAAAATAATCAAAAATGTCGTCAAAATAATAACACTTTTCAAGCTCCAAAATTTAATACATTCCGTTATTACATATATAGTTTATTAAGGATGTGAACAATAGTAATTCTACACATTTCAGCCTCTCAAGCATACATATTTTGAGTTGGTGAGATACTATTACACCGTAGTTTGAGGAACATAAAAGAAAGGCATTTGGATCAACCACACTCAGGGCAAGCCATACTACATCTTGCTATCGTACTTCTCAAGAGACAACGTGATAACATATTTGACAAATAAATATTTACACGACACGAAATAATTATGACATATAAAATATTGCATGACAGAAAAGTATGAAATATGTCAGGCCACAACTTTACACGGCAAGACCTTTTTTTAAATATGAAGGCGCAACGCTGCACAAAGGTTCGTCGCATCATCGAGACAGGCCTCTTCTACGCCGAACTCAACGAGCTCCTCACACGTGAACTCACAAAGGAGGGCTATGGCGGTGTCGAGGTTAAGACAACACCATCCCGCACAGAAATCATCATCAAGGCCGCTAATACTAAGGAGTTTGTCGACAACAAGGGCCGCCGTCTTCAGGAAGTCCGCATGATGATCATGAAGCGCTGGCGCATCAAGGAGGATGCCCTTGAGATTTACATCGACCGCATCCAGCGCAAGGGTCTCTCTGCTCTTAACCAGCTCGAATCCCTCCGCTACAAGCTCATTCAGCGTATCCCAGCTCGTCGTGCTGCCTACTCCATCATCCGTTTCGTTATGGATGCTGGCGCTCGTGGTTGTGAGGTCGTCATCTCTGGTAAGCTCCGTGGTGCCCGTGCTTCCACATCCAAGTATAAAGAGGGCTACATGGTCAAGTCCGGTGATGTTACAAAGCAATTCGTCACACAGGCTACCGGCCACATCCCAATGAAGCAGGCTACAATCGGTATCCGCGTCCTCATCATGCTCGCCCACGATCCATCTGGCAATTCTGGTCCAAAGGAGTCCCAGCCAGATGTCATCAAGGTTCATGAGGCTAAGGACTAAAGTATTTTAGAACAATACTTTATTAAACAATAATTTCATGAGTAATTAGACTTACTCATTAATTTATCAATTATCTCAATTTTTCATAATTTTATATTAAGAACAAAAGAAATTTCCGTTATGCTTAAGATAGTACCTTGTACAGTGAATTTATCTTGGTTTATGTTTGAGCTTGAATTCTCGAATTAAAATTGATTTTAATATTTATCCTGTGAGAAGTCATCATATTGTAAGACGATTATTCTCCCGATCTTAGTACTCCAATTTTAAGTTCTTGAACTTGGAATTTCTTGACATTTGTATCATTTTCCAAAGCATTAAACACATCACTTTTGGAAATCGTATTATTAACTACTGTCTGAGGGATTATTGATTCTATGTTTTTCGGGAATTTTCGTGAAATATTATCTGATGATTGCCATTTTTGCTCTGAAACAAGTGATTCAACATATGTTGCAATGTCTTTCTCAGGCACAAGATTCTCATTATCTTCATTTTGATGAAAAGACTTTGCAATTTGTTCAGCATGTAAAATGCAGAAGTTGACTTTAGGCACTGATACCAAATTTGCCTGCGGCTGTTGTGACCGTTGTTTACAGGCGTTAACAGCCTTTTTTAAAATTGGAACCATTCTAAAATAAGTCGCTAGAGCTAAAAATCTTACAGTGTCATCTGTCAATTCGATCTCGTGTAACTTGCTTTGCATTAAAGATAATACTTGTCGTAGATTTATTCCAATATCTGAGTAATGAATTCTTAAATTTCGTCTATTTTTAGTATTAATATCCATTAACACCACTTCATCACTAGAATAATCGGAAGAAGAAGATATTTCGAAATAGTTTATTCTCTTTTTCCCCTGACTCATTCTTGAAAAAAATAAAAAGGGGGTTATTTAAGATAAGACCCTACATTATTTTATGTCACATGTCAAGTTCGGATGAGTTTTAATCCATTGGGCGACAGTAATTTCGATCCATTCGGATCTGATCAGTTTGAAGCAAACTTTACTGAGGGAGGATTCACTTTCCCAGCGTTTGAAGAAACAGACCAAAAATCGCAAAATACTTTTCAGCCAAATTTCGCTGATCCAAAACAGTCGTCAAATACAAACTCGCAAACAGCATTTGCCTCATTTGATTCATTCAACGAGCAAAAACCAGCAAATAATTCAAATTCGAATTCTGGATTTGGAGGATTTGGCGATTTTAACCAGACAAACACAAGTACCACATCGAATTCTGGCTTTGAATCGTTTGAAAACTTTAAGGACCCAAAAAATACATCAAATAAAAATTCGAATTCAGGTTTCGGAACATTCGGCGACTTTAATGAGCCAAAGCAGATATCAAAGCCAGTATCTACATCAGAATTTGGATCATTTGATAGCTTTAATGAGCAGAAATCCAATTCTGGTTTTGATTCACTCGAAAACTTCAACGAACAAAAAGAAACACCAAAACAAGGTTCTCAATCTGGATTTGGTGCATTTGGCAACTTCAATGAACAAAAAGATTCGTCAAAGCAAAATTCCGAGTCAAACTTTGGAACTTTCGGAGCTTTTGAAGAATCAAAGGCAACTATAGGATCCAATTCAGGCTTTGGATCATTCGATTCTTCAAAAGAGCTGAATTCTGATTCAAAATCTTCTTTCGAGACAAAACAGCAAAATAACTCTAATTCTGGCTTCGGATCTTTCGAAAACTTCAACAATGGTTCACAATCAGTATTTGGAGGATTTGGCAATTTTAATGAACCAAAGCCATCTTCCAAGCCAAGTTCACAGTCAGGATTTGGAACATTTGATCAGTCTCAATCAGTCACGAAATCAGATTCTAATTCTAAGATTGAAATTACAAATCAACCAAAGCCAAGTTCACAATCAGGATTTGGAGCATTTGATGATTTCAAACCAGCTCCAAAACCAAAGAAGGAAGGTTCTCAGTCTGGATTTGGATCATTCGATAGTTTCAGTGAACCAAAGCAATCATCAAAACCAAGTTCTCAATCAGGTTTTGGAACATTTGGAGATATCACAGAAAATGCACCAAAGACAAACTCTCAGTTAGGTATTCCAAATGCTAATGATTCTAAGCCTTCTTCAAAGCCAGGTTCACAATCAGGATTTCGGAACTTTGATGATTTCAAAGCTGCTGACAATGCTCAAGATGGAGGATTTGGATCCTTCGATAACGTGAAGTTTGACGAAAATCAGGATCAGAACTTCACATTCACAGGCTTTAATGGCGATTTTAATCCTCAATTTGCTTCCTTCGATGGAGCGACATTCGAAAATGCTTCATTTGGTAACTTCGATGAATTCAAGGATGAACCAAAGACTGCTAAGTCAGAAACAGGCTTTGTATCACTTGATAAAGCAGAAGAGAATAAGGAACCAAAGAAGGATGATTTCCAAGCTGGATTTGCTTCCTTTGATATAAATGAGCCTAAGAAAGAAGGATCACAGATAGTATTCACATCATTCGAAAAGTCTGGTTCTCAGAACTCATTCGGTGGTTTTGAGGAGCCAAAGAAGACATCACAATCAGGATTTGCTTCTTTCGATACTACACCAAAGACAGGATCCAATTCAGGATTTACTGGGTTCGATGATTTAAGTGCTGAACCAAAGAAGGAAGGTTCACAAACAGGATTTGCTTCATTTGATAATGTTAGTGCTCCTGATTTAACGAAGGAAGGTTCCAATGCATCGTTTGGAGGATTCGATTCTGCTCCTAAATCAGACTCTAACACAGGCTTTGCATCCTTTGATGATTTCAAGAATGAACCAGAACCAAAGGAGCAAGGTTCTCAGAGTGGTTTTGGATCTTTCGATAATGTCCAATTTGATGCTCAGAGTGATCTCAAGAAAGATGGTTCTCAAAATGCATTTGCATCCTTTGACAGCTTCAATTCAGAACCAAAGAAGGAAACCTCACAAAGCGGCTTCGCTTCTTTCGAAGAACCAAAGAAGGCATCACAACAAAATTCACAAACAGGCTTTGCTTCATTCGATACAACACCAAAGACAGGATCCAACTCTGGCTTTGCCGGATTTGGAGATTTCAGCTCAAAACCAAAGGAGCAAGGCTCACAATCAGGCTTTGCTTCATTTGAGAAATCAGGTTCACAGCACTCATTTGGTGGCTTCGAAGAACCAAAGAAGGAAGGTTCTCAGTCAGGATTTGCCTCATTTGACGCAGCTCCAAAGTCAGGATCCAACTCTGGCTTTGCTGGATTAGGTGACTTCACTGCAGAATCAAAGAAAGAAGGTTCTCAGTGTGACTTTGCCACGTTCGAAGAACCAAAGAAGTCATCGCAGTCAGGATTTGCTGGATTTGGTGATTTCAGTTCTGAACCACAGCAAGAGTTGAAGAAGGATGGTTCCAATTCCGGTTTTGCTTCTTTCGACAACTTCAATGCTCCAGAGCCAAAGAAGGAAGGCTCACAAGGTGGATTTGGTTCATTCGATAATGTTCAGTTCGAAGCTCAACCAGCCGAAGGAAGCGAGTTGAAGAAGGAAGGATCTAACTCTGCATTTGGTGGCTTCGATAACTTCACAGCTTCATTCGATAACTTCAATGCTCCAGAACCAAAGAAGGAGGGTTCGCAAACAGGATTCGCATCATTTGATTCTGCTCCTAAATCTGGTTCCAACACAGGCTTTGCATCATTTGATGATTTCAAGTCTGAACCAGAGCCAAAGATCGAAGGCTCTCAATCAGGATTCGGAAGCTTTGACAATGTCAACTTTGACACTAAGCCAGCATCTCAGTCTGGATTTGGTTCATTCGATGACTTTAATACAGAACCAAAGAAGAACAATTCACAGAGTGGCTTCGCTACATTCGAAAAGTCTGGATCTCAGAGTGCATTTGAAGATCAAAAGTCATCATCAAAGCCAGGTTCTCAGTCAGGCTTTGCTGCATTCGATACCACTCCTAAGACAGGATCAAACTCTGGATTTGCTGGATTCAGTGACTTTGGTGCTGCTGAACCTAAGAAGGAAGGTTCTCACACAGGCTTTGCTTCAATCGAGAAATCTGGATCTCAGAATTCATTTAGTACCTTCGAAGAACCAAATAAGACATCACAATCAGGATTTGCTTCATTTGATACAACACCAAAGACTACTTCTAATTCAGGTTTTGCCGGATTCGGCGATTTCGGCTCTGAGCCACAACAGGAATTGAAGAAGGATAGCTCTAATGCTGGATTTGCATCTTTCGGCAATTTCGAAGCTGCTGAAACAAAGAAGGAAGGTTCACAGAGTGGCTTTGTATCATTTGATAATGTTCAGTTTGATGCAAAGCCAGCCGAAGAAAGTGAATTGAAGAAGGATAGTTCTAATCCTGGATTTGGAGGATTCGATAATTTCACAGCATCCTTTGATAACTTCAATGAAGAGCCAAAGAAGGAAGAGCAGTTTGCCGAGCAGCCTAAACCAGCAGAAGAACACGTTGAAGAGAAGAAGGAAGAGGCCGCGGAACAAAAGGAAGAACCAAAGGCCGCAAAACAGAAAGACGATGATGGATTCCAATTCTCTGGTTTCGGTGATGGTCAATTCACAGGATTTGGCGATGGTCAGTTTACTGGCTTCGATGATGGAAACGGCGGTTTCACAGCTAACTTTGATGGGTTTGCCCCATTCAGCGAAGGAAACGATGGATTCACTGCATCATTCGAACCAAACTTCGATGCTCCGCAACAGACAGAAAAGAAGGAAGAATTTACTCCTCAGTTCGATGCTGCACCAGCACAGAAACCAGAAGTTAAGGCAGAAGAACCAAAACCAGAAGAAGATAAGATGAAAGATGAATTCATACCACAGTTCGATAATCAGCCATCATTTGATGCCAAGTTCGATAATGAGCCTAAGTTTGATGCTAAATTTGATAATCAACCGTCATTTGATGCGAAATTCGATAACCAGCCACAGTTCGAAGCCAAGTTTGAGCCTCCAGTTCCTCAAGCACCTCCGTTTGATGATTCCATTGAGAGACTTAACTCTCTCCTTGAGAAGATTGATGAAACATTAATTTCTGTTCCTGATGTCTCATTTGAAATCATCACAAAGGAGAAAGCACGCGCATCACTTGTTGGCAAATAAGAAAATGTTTATTAATGTAAAAATGAAAATATAGATTTATCTAATTTAAATCAAAAGATTTTCAATATCCATAATGTCATAAAATTACAGCGCAAAGCAACTCAAATTTAGTAGTTATACGTATTGTCAATATGGGTTATGATTAATATCAATTGATGGACAAAATAATATCATAATTTTTGAAAAAATGAATATAAAACTAGTTTATTATGAGAAGCATGCAGTATATAAAGAAATTTGTTTATGATATGATTACGGAGTGATGAAAGCTAGAAAATAATGAAGACCCTGCTTAATTTTTAATAACCCTTTTAACGTTTTATATAAACTTTTTGTAAAATGAAAAGTTTACCGAGTCCAGCGAAGTTTGGAAGTCCATCGAAGCAGAAGGCGAAACTGGAGAAGGAAATCGAGGAATTGGACTTAAGAGCGAAACTTATTGAAGCAGAGTGCTACAGATTTGTTAATTCTCCACTTCCACGCAACTTCGAGCTATATAAACGATACGTTCATTTTTCTGAAAACTTGCAGGAGGTTTACAAGCTGTTTAACGCAACAAAAGGCGATCCATTAAAATTATTTTTGAGATATATGAACCAGTTCCAGCAAATACAGAAAGACAAACAGGAAAGAATCGATTTGCTGAAGAATAAATTATTACTGTTCGAAGATGTCGAAGACGCACAAGGAAACCCGACAAACAGATTCCACATCTTCTGCAGCGATTACAGGAATTCTCTCGTGCTGCTGAAGTCAGATTTCAACAGTTATTACACAGACATAATAAACAAACTCAAAGTCGCACGAAGAGTCATTCAAATTCTCATCGAATCAAGAAAACAAGAAGCGGAGAAAAAACTAAAACAAATAGATGACATTGAGCTTGGTGTGAGAAAGGAGTATTACGAGGCGAGAAAGAAACACGAGGATGCACTCGCATTGAAGATGTCCAATCTTTCAAAATCAAGTAAATTTATCTTTGCTCAAGAACCGAATCCAAATGCTCAAAAAGAGTTCACAGAGAAGATTTCAAAGCAAATTGCAGTTAGATTCAAGAAGAACACAGAGTTTTTAGAGACATTCAAAATTATATTCGACAAAATTGATAAATTATCGACCAATTTGCAAAACGTTGAAACAAAGGTCTCGGTATATAAAGAAAAAGCTGATGAAATTCATGAAATAAAGCAAAAACAAAGAATCCAAAAATTAAAGAAGCAAATTGCCGAAAATATACAACTCGAACAACAATTAGACCAATCCATTGCGGAAGCTTCTGCAAAACTACAACTATTAAAATAAAATGCAAATAAATCACCAACAAAAGCGAACTTATCACCAAAACAGTCTAAAAGCTAGACTACATATATCAGCGACTCATTTCTCAATGAATGGAGTGCGTTTTAAAATAGAAATACATTTATATATCAAATCTTAAATTCTTTATTGCTTTAGATTTGCCATCGTTATTGTCATTATATATTTACGATTTTTGTATGAATAAAACTTATAATTTATGGAAAAATAAACATAATATTTTTAGTTAGATTGATGTGTTAAGAACCTCCAAATAATAATATCGCTGAACTCTTCGCAATTGTGGTTAAGCTCGTGTAGAGCGAGAACTGTTTGATGAACGATCTCAAGTCGTGGAATCAATGTTCTTGCCATGACTTCTTGACAATTTTGTGGAATTCCAATCCTGACGAAAAAGTCTGGATCAGCAGCTGCAGCAGCAGAGTTATACATATCAGTCATCTCATTGATGCACTCGGCAATATATTGGCTGAGCTTTGCGTGCTGCTCCAAGAATTGCTGGAATAATGGGAATGCAGCATTATCAACTTCGATTAACTGTTCATGGATTCTGCAGAGCTCCGTTCTGTTATCATTCCACTCTTTCATTGCTGATTCGGAAAATTTCTTGAATCCATAGGAAAGAGATGGTAAAGACTGAGAGTCATTATAAACTTTCGTTTGCTTCTTGAGAAGTGGATCGTATTCGTTGTAAATTGATTTATAAATTGCTGTAAATCGAGGTAAAATAAGAGAAACAGAATAATAATAATCTTTGATTCTATCAACGATCGTCATTACTTCTGCGGGTGAAACTGTGCTATATTCTTCAATGAATTGGTCTAAAATTGCAACTTTTTCTTTAATCTTTTCAACTTCAACATTTGCTGCTTCTAATGCGTCTTTGTTTAAAGATTTCAATTGAGTGTCTGCGATAGAGTAATTGTTCAAGAATTTTTGTAATTCGGGTGAAAATTCATTCTTTTCGATAAATTTCTTTGGATTTGCGCCATATGTCAAAAGCGTGTAAACAGAATCTTCGAAATTGTTACGAAAAGAAATTTCGAGTGGATAAACGAGCTGATTTTGCTTGGAAATAAGTTGATTTGGATTTAATCCGAGTGCTAAGAACTTTTCTGTCATTTCTTTGTTCTTCAATAGAAGAGCTGACACGAGAGATGAGTGTTTGTTGTCGAAAACAAACGAAGGCGCGCCTTTTTCAAGTAAATATTTAACAATTTCGAAATTTTGAACTTGTAAGGCAACGTAAACGAGTGATTTTTGTTGGTATAACTTTGAAAGAACAGCCCATGCTTCAACGAGAAGTTTAACCATTGGAAAATTGGACTTGAGAACAGCGATGAAGATTAAAGGAGGATTGAAAGAGTAATTTTGATTTACATCTTCGCCTTTCTTCAATAAGTACTTTACTGCTTCGATTTGGTTGTTTGAAACTGCTGTTGGAAGCAAATCTTGATAAGAAGCGCCATTTTCAAGAAGAAAAATCATAGAATCAACTTTTCCGTGTTCGAGACAGACAAGAGGAAGAGTTTTCAGTCAAAGAATAATGAATATTATAAAAGAAAAAATGAATTTCGTAAAATAATGGAAAACTATATAACAAAATGACGAACTACAGCATTTATATCGTTGCCATGCGCTAAGTACTGCTTTACAGCTTCGAGTTCTGGCGAAAAATTCATATATACCTTTGTCACTTTTAAATATTAACCTTAATATCTTATGAATCCTGTCAGACATCATTAATTCAAAATTAGAGCTTTACATTTTCGGTATGAATATACTTAATTATCTAGGTTGTAAATATATGAGATTTTTTTGAAAATTACTGATATTGGAGTTTAATGGAATAAAAAAATTATTGGAATAAAGGTGACTTTATGCGAATAAAGTGAATTTGGAATCAAACCCTATTTTGGAATAACCGCCAATTTGGAATAATGACGGTTATTCCTTTATTGTGACTTTTCGACCTATTTTTGGCATATGGAATAACCGGCAGTATTTTTCCTTCTGCGGTGTAGTCCCGTGACCTTCATAACTTTTTATCTGATCAATATTTTTTTCGATTTGAAAGTACTTTCATGTACATATTGATAGTTATCTATCCAGTGGTGTAAGTGGCACAGTCTATATATCTATCAAATCATTGATTGCATTTCAAATCGTCCAAAAATATACGATTTCCAGCATAAATGTATGCATTAATATGCAGCATATGATATTTTTATGTGTATTATTGATTCAAATGCCTCTTATACGCTTAAAATTAAATATGCAACTAATTCATTAATTGATTTGAGGGCGATTATACACATGAAAGTTATTGAATTTGATGGTATTTGGATTTGCAGCTGTAATAATGTAAAATTTTAGAATCTTAGATTTGTCAATGAAAAAAATTATGCGCTGAGACACCATCTTTCCTCAGCGCTGCATATTAGTGCATACATTTATGTTGGAAATCGTATATTTTTGGACGATTTGAAATGCAATCAATGATTTGATAGATATATAGACTGTGAAACTTATACCACTGGATAGATAACTATCAATATGTACATGAAAGTACTTTCAAATCGAAAAAAATATTGATCAGATAAAAAGTTATGAAGGTCACGGGACTACACCGTAGAAGGAAAAATACTGCCGGTTATTCCATATGCCAAAAATAGGTCGAAAAGTCACAATAAAGGAATACCTGAATTATTTGGAATCGCCGAATATTTGGATATGCGAATAATGCTCTCAAAATTTGGAATCAACTTCGATATTGGAATTAGGAATAATGGATAATAATGGAATCAAAAATACTTTGGAATAACCGTCGGGCAATTGGAATAATAAACACTTTATCCTCAATTCCAATTCAAATTGAAATAGCATTAATGCCAAAATGACTACTTCCATATTTACATGAGGAATTTTGACATGTAAACTCTAAATGGCAATGCATAAGAGATGGAGAGGAACTTCGCTTTTTACTTGCAATCGCCTTGAATCTCAAAAAACAACCTTTGCTTATATTGATTGCTATTAAATTAGGAGTCTAGCTGTAGAGGAAAGATGTTTTATTTCCTTGAATTTAAAAAATTTGATTTCGAATCAACATATTAAGTATAGTTTTAGAGAGTTATGATGCTTTATTAGCTGGTGGTATATGTACACATGATATTACACAACATTATAGCAAATTTGATTTCATATTTGTTAAATGACATCATGAACTTAAAATATAGAAATAACTTGAAGATGCTGCTTCATCATTCAGAATACAGACAACCCATATATTACAATATTCCTAAGCTTTATAGTTTACAATTTTAATTTTTCGAGATACGATCTGGAAGTACAAAATAATTTTTACAACTATTATTTTTGAAACCATGTATATATCTTTTAGGATGCCCTCATTAATGCTATTTGGTTATACTTGTATTTAAAAGGTTAATAAAATTCACACATTTTTTTTCCTTAATCTAATCATCATTTATACAAGGCCATCAATCTACTTTTCGTCTATATATTAATACAAGAGTAAAAAAAATTAAAAATCTCATTTTGTACCGACCGAAAAAATTTCAAATCAAAGCTAAAAAATAGATTGTTAAGTTTATTAGAAACTTCATGTAGCATATGCTAATTGATTTATCAAACCATAGTTCTTGAATTGAAAAACTCGAGCAGAAATGTAGTGTATGATTGCGCATCTTTTCCAATTTTTGTGAACTCTAAAAATAAGCGGCATTGATGAGTGTTACATAGTTAAGCTAAGATCATAGTAAGTTAGTTATTGAATTTAGACACCAAAATGCCAAAAAATGATGAAAACAAAATTCTAATCTTTTGCGTTGCTAGAGACTCTTGAGTTTCTAACCTCTATGCTGTTTGTAGAGTCAAGTGTCCATTATTTAAAAAGTTAGAGCCTTTTTTTATGTGGAAAAATTGTATCATCATTAGAATATTAAATACGCCAAAAGATCTAAAAATGTATTATACTTATCTACAGATATAATAACGATATATGTATAAATAAAAAATATATACTTATTAATTGATTATAGAGATATTTGCCTAATTAGTTAAAAATGTTAATGATTCAAAAATACTTCTTAAATTGTATCGATTTTCTTATGCTAATAGATTATAAATTGTTCTTGAATGCGTCTTTCGATGAAATACAAGAGAAAACCTATAAATATAAAATATCGAGAGTTAAATATTATGATTTTCATTGTTATTTGCTTTGTTATACCCGAACAATATGTTTTTTACAATCCCGGAATATTCAAATTTTAATAAATATATGTGTAAATGAGTTGTTCATCGAAAATATTATTTTTGGAATTTAGATTGAGATTCAATTGACATAAATATCACAGGTACTTTGTACTGGATAAGCTTCAGTCAATCCCAAGCAAACTTGTGCAACAGGGACTTATTTCATATAAGCTTTAAAGAAAATGTCGTGTAAATTTGATGTTGACAGAATCTAATTTGTCGCAATTTTAAAGTCGATTCCTAATTCCATTATTCCACTTTTGATTCCAATTCCGAATTCATTTTGATTCCAAAAAATTGATTATTCCATTATTGTCACTTTTCGACATATTTTTGGCAAATGGAATAACCGTCATTATTCCAAATTGGCGGTTATTCCAAAATAGGGTTTGATTCCAAATTCACTTCATTCGCATAAAGTCACCTTTATTCCAATAATTTTTTTATTCCATTAAACTCCGGTCATTCAGGTTGAAGCATTATTTTGAAACATGGAAAATTTGAATCATGTCACTTTTACTCAAATTGCAGCAAAATTACCCTTCAATTTTCTGATGCTCACGATCAGGAGGAACCTTGCAAAGTTAAAGTGCACCAATCTTCACCGAAATTAGCAAACAAGTTCTCCATGGTCTAAAAATCAACTTCGCTCAATCAAATAACCAGGGATACAATCTATTTCTTAAAATCAGATTTAGAATTTCTTCATTCACGGTCAAACGTACGCAGTAATCAATAAATCAAGATGCTAGAGGTATCTTTCTACATCTATATAGTAATTTATAGTGCTTACCGATATTCACCATAAATCACAAAACAATTCTCTTCCAAACAAGCACAGTGAATCATTTTTACACACTGAAACATCAGCTGCACTAATACATTAGATAATATACCTCGAATGTATTAAAACTGGCTTTTAAATATTCGAATCAATTTCATAACTATATTCGTTGCAAAAAAAACTATATTTCTACAATTTCCATGCAAAT
Organism: Trichomonas tenax; assembly: GCA_023091735.1. Classification (NCBI taxonomy): domain Eukaryota; phylum Parabasalia; order Trichomonadida; family Trichomonadidae; genus Trichomonas; species Trichomonas tenax. The sequence continues at coordinate 32,184 of JALKBU010000352.1, forward strand.
CAAAGCAAGGATATTCAATGACACGAACCACATCTGATGGATATATTTTTCATGCTATTATTTTATCTTAATTTCACCAAACGAATTGTAGATTTGGCCTACATTCTTACAATTTCTTAAATTCTTTTCATATTATCATAATTTGATGTTAATTATTAACTAAGCATCGAATTTTATCAGTAAACACCATAAACATTCAAGAAATAGATGTTAATTCTCATTAAAAGTTAAAATACAACCATTAAAATTACTAAAATCAAAGAAAAAAATTTAGAATATCAAAATTAAAAATATAAGAAATTTTGGATATCTAGAAGCCTGATGGATGTTGCTGGCCTCAATCTCTTTTGATTGGGATTACTCTGATTAGAACTTTTTGAAGTTGAATTATCTTTGATTGAAAGTATTGGCCCTTGCTTTCTTTGATCAATCACTGATGCTGTAATTTTGATTGAATTTACTTGTGTATCAGGTGTTTGTTGAAAGATTGAATTTTGATGTTTAATTACCAATGATGTTTGAAGAATACCACTACCTTCATTCTTAGCATATTCATTTATTAAAATTTGGGGATTTATTGGAACAAACTTCGAAATTTTTTGAATTCCTTCATTCACATCTTTGACATCCATGACCTTTCTGAATGTATCTGAATATGATATTGTTTCGTCATCCGAATTTAATGCTAAATCAAAGTCTGATTGTTGAGATTTGCCAAAAACTATTGAAGTTTCCGAATCATCATTTATAGATTGATCCGCAATCATTTGCTCCGTCAATGATTGCAACTGGTCAATATTCTTACCGAGAAGCTTTTAGACTTTAAAAAATGCAGAAGCAATTGAAAATAAAGATACTTTGTAATTAATCTTCGGCGCGTAGCTGCCTCCGAAATCAATTTTGTTATTATATTTTTCATATAATTTGTGCAATTCTAAGAGTTTTTTCATAAAACGTATCTGATATGTTGAATTTCTGCTTAAGTTCTTGAATAAATGAGTTCTTATTCGATGCTACACATATCTGAATAGCAGTTGTGATGAAACTCTTTGCTTTGTATGGAGTTAACTGCATTATGATTAAATCCATTTAGATAATGTAATTTTAATAAATAAAAGTTTTGTAAATTTTCACTTGTTTTTGTTATAAAAGGTTAAATTCTATTATAAGCATGTTCTGGAAGTAACAACCTTATGTCAAAAAAGCTGTGGGATTATCTGTTATGTGATGCCCGTCGAAAAATTATAATATTTATTGAAAAAGTCTTTTTCTGTCAGAAAAAAATATTCATTTTGCAATTTAAAATCAGCCAATATGTTTTATTTTATATAAGCATGCATATCATGTAACATAACTTTTTTTGTGGGTGCCCGGCCAAACCTCCAGACATCATTCAATTTTGAGGGTGTATAACTGCTTGTCCAGACACCCACAATTTTACCCATTCCCAAAACAAATTATTATTTACCCTTTTATGATACTTTTAAGCCAATATCGCATGAAAAATCATGCTTCATATTTTCAATGCAAATCTTAGAATGTATATTTCTAGTTTGGCTTGATGTCAAGGGCCTAGGAGCACATCAGATTCTTTTGCTAGAACAATGCATGCTCATTTCAATTATATAGCTTCAACTATTCTTAGATTGCAATCATGGCAACGAAAATTGATGTCTGCAATTGTTGACCCAATTCAACATCATGTACTCGTTCTATTGAGCTAAATAGATTACAGATTTACGCTTTATCAAATTCGGTTACAATAACTATCTGTCACTACACATTTCCTAGCACACAAGCAAGCTATGAAGTATGCAGCTTGAAAGATAGTTATTTTAGCACAACACAATCGTACAAAATAAATTTCGGTCTACAAAAGCCGTTAATTGTCTTACTGAACGAGCACGGTGCAAGTGTGTGTGCCCAGAAGGACGATTTATGGCTCCTGCAGGTCGAAATTTATTTCAAAACGCATTATTTCGACAAATTTGATAAGAAACACCTGATTTCTGGCTCACAATATGCTGCTAGTTATATAGCAGGATATAGTGAGCCAGAAATCAGGTGTTTTCTATCACATTTCAAGCGATTTCGACTCTTTACTTAGAACACGACATAATGATATCTAGTTGATGCTAGCATGTTATTCTCTTATTTTTCCTACAAAATACCATAAATATCATTTGATATATTATTAAGTTTTCCAAAATTGCTCAATTTCTGGTTGATTTCCTCAATATAAGTGAGGCTCTGTAGAAAATCAACCAGAAATTGAGCAATACTGGAAATATTTAATAATATCAAAATTTAAAATGTTTATTCGTAAAATAAATATAGAAACATTACGACAGGCCATAGCAGCTGACTGATTGTAAGTAATAAGTCTCAAAAAAAAAAAAAAAAAAAAAAAATCGAAATTATGAAAATTTTAAGATGAGTTCGAAATAACAGTACAGCTTAGATGTCTCTTGGTATTTAATTCAAGCATATAATAGAAAGTCAATAATTTTTAAATTTAATCGATCAATCAAATTTAATCAAGAACATGTTTCTTGTGGATTTGCTGAAATTCGATGATGTATTTGATGTGTGATATGTCTGTGGCTGGGTTCATGTCTATTCCGAATGTGTGACAAAGATCAAATCAGTTCTCTATCTTTGTTATATGGATGGAAGCAATTGTCTTGCACCCTTTTTATAATCCAGCACTACTCGAGTTTTGCTTGTTCAGCAAGCATGTAGTGCACGAAATGGTAAACAAGTGAAAAGTGAAATAAAATTTAGTAAACATTTCAAAATCTAACTAAAAGTATTCAATTTTTGCTTTGACGCACAAAATGCAGCAAATTTTCCTCACAAAATTGAATGGATTTGTAAAGTTGCATAACCGCTACAAAAACCATTATTTTCAATTCTACAATGACATAAGTTATCAGAGCTACTATAATTACTAAAAACCTTGTGTCAGAAAAGAGTTTTGCATAGCAAAATATGAATATGAATTCAAATCATGAAACATCATAAAAAAGAAACATGATTCCATGTGATCATAACATGAAGTACATCACCCAAAAGATTACCTACACAGTGTAAGTTGAGTTTAATCATATATTCTAAAAGAATGACTTTAACAATTCAATTTTCCAAATCCAATTAACATGAAAAACTCGAAATGAAATCGTTGAAATTGAGTTGTTTTCATGATCAATAGCATTAACGATACGTATATCATTTCATGCCAAAACATATTATATAGATTATCTCATTAAAACTCTGTTAGAATTCATTCGACAATTTTATTCTATCTGTCAGATGATTGGTAAAAAGTGTCAAAAGTGAGTTCAAAAGTGACAATTTATTTTATGGATGATTTATTAAAAGACGAATTTGAAGCCGTCAACAAAGCTTTCTACGACGTTGTTGAGACTTCAACGAAGGTCACTGAGAGAATTCAGCGCTCAATTAAATTCTACGAAAGTTATTCTGCAGCAATTATGAATTTCGTCAATTCGCAGGTAATCAACGAAAGGATGGTCAACACTATTCTCGAAAATCCAAATAGATTCGATGCTCCTGGTTTTCCAGGAACAGATTTCTTATATTTTACAGATTTCTTTTTGCTCATTAATTCTGTCCTCAGTCAATACCAATTAATATCCAGCACACTGCAATCTCGCATTATCATGAAGCTAATGATCTTAAATAACGAATTTGAAAAAAGCCTCCATATTCTTGCCGAATCTATTCAAGCGGCCTCCTACGAACGTTCTGGAGCTATTCAAGTATACAAGGATGCTTGCGAGAAGCTCAAAGCTCATGAATTGATTCTTGAGAAAATTCACGCTAAATACGAAGCAAAGAAGTCCTATAAGCTGAAAAAGACACTCGAACAGAAATGCCATGAGTACCAGAAGCTTATTTTAATCAGAACGCAATGTTATCACAAAATGAAAAGTATTCACAGCAAATATCTCGCAGTTGTATCAAATTGCATTTATAAACTTAAACTTCTTGAAGCAGGACGTGTTTCCAATCACAAAACAACAATCCAAAGCCACTGCAAGATCATTTCCGACAATATTCAACGCACAAATCAAATCATCGACAAATTCAACAACGTGAAAGGCGATTGGCACGAAGATATTCAGCTCTTCTTGCAGAGGTCAGGAATCTGCAGATATTCGTGGTATCCAAATGTTTTCACACCTTATAAATTCTCATTTGAAGATAGTCGCGTTGAACCAATCGAAGCACCAAAACCAGGTGTTGGTTTAGCAGTTCCTATATCTTTCTGTGTTGCTAAAACTCCATTTGAGAGCGCGGCACCTAATGAAGTAAGCGCAAACGAAGGTGAGAAGTTTTATTGCTATGATTGTCAACAGAGCGCGTGGACATATGTCAGGAACTCAGAAAAAGAAGGATTTATACCTTCAGTCAATGTTGAACGCGTAGATGGAGAGTACGCTGTTTGCACAATACCATATTTATCAAATAATCCAGAAATTCTCACTATATTTGCAGGAGAAATTCTTAGAAAAGTTATTGTTGATGAATCAATGTTATATGAAAATCTCAGTGGAGATCGAGGTAATCTCTGCAAAGATTACTATATTGATTTCTAAAAATAAATTTATCTATTTCATTAAAACTCTATAACAATATTTTTTATTATACATTAAGTTTGTCAAGAGCCTCCTCAAGAAGATCTTGAACAACCGCATTGTTTTTAACTGCTTCCAGGTTCCATGCAATTCCACCTTCTTTAATCAGATCTTTGAGTAGAGCCTTTACAGCAACAGGAACAGGTCCACTCGCTAATGCACGTTTAAGTAAGGCACGAATTGCAATTTCACCATTGGAAACTTTTGTATTTTTAAGATTTTTGTTTTCTTTGATTATTTTTTCTATACTTATTTTTGAGTATTTGCTTTCCTCATTTCCGTCGAAATCCAACATATCAACTAACATCTCCAAAGCTATATTTGAAGTATATGGGTCACATATATCTGAGAGAGCTGAAATAAGATCAGGAAGAGATTTTTGCGCATTCCTGAGTAAAACAAACAAAAGAGGAATTTGATTTGGACATTTATCTTCGATGAATGTGATGAGTTCCTTTAATTTATCCATATTAATCTTGTTATCCTCGAATACATTAATGTCGACATTATAATTTTCTATTAATTTTTGAACGTCAATGATTGATTTTTGTGGTTTGAGCGAAACACAATTTAATATATTTTTCACTTGAACGAAATCGAGTGGGAATGTAACAAGAAAGAACGATTTTGCATTTGCAATAAACTGTGGATGATCATGCGAAATAACAAGCAACAATCTTAAGAAAGAAACATAAAGTTTGTCGAATATTGACTTGTTTGAAATTCGATCTATTGATGACAATGATTTAACAAAATCAGTCATTAATGAAGCGAGATATTTTTCGTTCGTTGAAACAAGATTGGATATTAAATCTCTTGTTGCCATCAGTTGAATCCAAGCAAATGAAAATGCTAGGCATTCGATTGGTCTGATTTTATGCAAAAATTTAGCGATATTTGAATAATCCAACAAGTTGGAATCAAAAATATATCTAATGATCTTGAATATATCTTCTATCTTCTGTTCTTCAACACCTCCTTGTATCAGATCAACAATTCCATTGAGAATAATTCCAATATTTTTCGCGGATTCGAATAATCTTTGAATGACTTTGATTGAAACATCATAATCTTCGCATTTAATCAGCATAACAATTGTTTGTTCATTGACTTCATTTTGTGTTCCATTGATAAGTTCTTTTGCGTTGTGAGCAACATTTTGAAGATCTTGTTGTGCTTTGAGAGATAGAATTGGAGGTAATGATAACTTCAATTTGTAATTGTAAATTTCTTTTAATTTCTCTATGGATTCATTGATCTTTGTTGAAGCACTGCTCATGTATGAAAGATCTTGTTCAATGAAGCTTGGAATTATTGTTGAAACAGCATTCAATGATCTGATTAATTGTTCACCTCTGAATGTTTTGTCTTTAATGAGTGTGGTATGCAAAAAGTTGATAACGAAGACCGCATTAACAGCGTTGAATGGATCAACATTTAACAAGTCATTTAATATTTGATCTACTTTCTCGATTTTGATAATGCTGTATTGAACAAAACACGAGATGAGTAAAACAGATCGAATTGATGTTTTGAGCCAATACTCAACATATGCTTGTGAATCGTCAATCATTGGCTTTGTGACAATCTTTACAAGTTGCTTAATGACATCGCATATAACTTTATCAATGATTTCGTGATTTAGCATTGTTGAAGCAACAAAGAATGTTTTGAGAATAGATTGGAATCTATCTGAACTGATTAACGAGGGTCTGAGTTTTGGCATATGTAACATTAGATTTGCAATTGCATTTTGATGATAGCTCGTGTCATATTTTGCATCAATCGATGAATCAATAGGAATCAATTTCGTGAATGGCTCAATGAATTTCATGAATTCAACGTCGGGCTGTATTGTACCATCGTGCATTTGTTGAAGTTCTGGCTTTATGAAGGGCTGAATTGATATCTGAATATTGAACAAATCTTCGTAAATTCTGTATTCTTGTTGCTGCAGTGTTGGTTTAAATAGACCAATTGTTTTCGTTGTCAAATGTTTTGTAGATGTATTTGTTTGAAGATATGATTGAGCATTTTCATTTGCTAGTTTCTCAGATGCTATTGTAACTAAGTCTCTCAAGAACTGAGCGACCCAATCATAGTTTTTCTCGGCTACAAGACTCATGTATTCGAGTTCTTCGTCGTTCTGCGCTTCACGAGATGTAGCACTAATTAAAATACGATTAAGCTTTGATTGAGCTGTGAAAAGAGTCATGCAAGAAGAGAGTTGATTTGTCATACGATTTATTGCATCTGGAATTGCTTGTTGATCTGTTGCTGAAGTGAAATCTTTGCAAATTAGTTCAGATGATGTTGAAGCAATTTCAGTAATCATCTTTCTGCTTTCACCTTTAATAAAGTCAATGATCAATCCGCTGAGATTTATTTTCGTTGTGTCAATAAGTCCTGGACGACAATTAGGATATGGAGGAATAACTATATGCTGATTGATGAAATGCAGCAAAGCATTGTCATCTAAAGCAATCATCCGATCAATATCGTTTTGTGCAACAGTATGCTTAAGCGAGAATGGAGTAATCATGAAATCGGAGTTATTTGCTGTTTTAGATGGGAAATATCGCGGAATATTATCGAAATTGGAAAGCGATATTGAGAATTTGTCAAATATTCCTCTGATGCAATTTTTGATTGGCAATTTAAGTGATGGCATCGAATAAACGCCAGCAAGGACATGAAGAATTCCAGATGTGTAAGGATTTGGTGGAGCAAAGAAAGTTGATGCTCGATGAAGAATTGCAACAACAAAAGGAATAACTGCAGATAATTTACCTTTAGCAATTGCATAAATGATCACTGATTTCAAATCAATGCATCTCGATTGCAAAGATATATTGTGTCTTAATGTTAATTCACAAACTAAAAGTCCCAAAATAAGCAAATTATGAGCAATAATTTGATCGTTTGGTTGTGAATCCTCGAAATCTGTTGTTAATATCAATGTCAAAGCTCTGAATGATGCAGTTTCAACTAATCGGAATTTATACTTTGATGAAAGTTTGACTGACGCGAAGTTATCAAGGAGAATCGGATTTTGTTCAATGATTTTAACAGCCTCTAAAGCAATCCAATCCGAGTATTCCTTCATTTCTCTGAACATTATCATCAATTCTTGTGGATTATACTTAATTTGGCGCATTGATTCGACAACACGGAATGGAGGTGTTTCTAATTGTGCGAATCGTGCTAAATGATCATTGATATTAAGGTCTGATGAGATTTTATTTGGCTCATTCTTTGTCAATATAATTTTTTGCTTAATAATTGATGAAAATACTTCTTGATCGAGATTTGATATCTTTGGTTCGTTCGATAATTGCAAAATTAGTTTATCATATGCAGCAAAAATGTTGAAACTTTCTTTGATTATGTTTAAAAGATGATTTGCTTTCTCCATTTCGTCTTTGTTAAGGAGGTCTACGAGTGCATTTGTAATTATTTGAATTTGATTAAATGTGAAGTTTTTGGATGAAATTAAAAGATTCGCTGCTTTCGAGACTAAAGAGAGTTTCTCTGATGGATTCAGAAGCTTGTCGATGATAAGTTTGATAGAGTGCTGAAAAAACAGATGGTTATGCATTCTACTTTGATAAACTAAATTATAATATTCTTTTGGAGAGATTCTTTCGTCTAAAAGCTTTGATAACAGTTCTGTTGCATCTTTTAATGAATTTTCTTGTGATTGTTCATCAATATTTATCTCCCAAGTAATGTTTTTATGGAATTGTTTTCTATCTGTACATTTTGTGTAAGCAAAGCGGATAAATAGTTGAGAATTGAAAGACAGGTCATTGAAGATATTGTAAATTGTTGAGAAAAACACAAATACGGTCTTTGGTAAGATTAATGAATTTTCTTGAATTGTTTTTCTAACGAATTGGTCTGTTGCAGCAAGAATTTGGATCTCTTTAAATGAATTGATGATTGACACTAAAATTATTTCGTAGCTATCAATAGAATAGTTAATAATATCAATTAAAAATTTGAAGTTGCAGTGATCAATGAAATCACTAGAATGATCATCAAAGATCGGAAGTATACTCTCTAAGAACTCGCGAGTTATTGAAAACTGAGGAAAAAGTGATAAAAGTAAATCTGAAGTGTTTTTCCATATCATATTGATCTTTTTGATCTTGATCTTCGGGAACAACAAGTTTGCAAGAAGTTCCTTTGATATTTGCATGATTTTATATGTTTTATTAGACGAATAAAGATTCAATAAACATAAAATCGAGTGTGATTGTAGATTTGAGAATATAGATTTGAGCTTTTGTGTGTCGCTTGAAGATAAATCGATTATTTTACGGCAAAATTGTTGATTTGCCCAACATCTGTTATTTGTTTCCTTAGATATGGCAAAATCTTGAAACAGCTGTGCAGAACACTCTGCATTGCTCTGTAAATCTATGTTAACGATATTTTGCGCAATTGCATTCAAGAAATGGAATTGTAATTTTGAATTTTTCCAATCTGATAGGAAATAGTCTGAATTTATGGGGGAATTATTATTAAAGTATGAAAGCATCTCAAACATAAAATCAAATGAAATTTCGTTGAGATTCGCGTTAAATTCGATATCTAAACTATGAATCATATCATTAATTTGAATGTTATAATGTGAAAATATCGACTGAATGTTTGAAAGAATTAAGTGAAATGTCTCTTTGTTTTCGTGAATGCATTTATAAGCGTGAGAATCAAATTTTGCAAGTGAATAAAGAAGTTTTGCGCAATCTAATGAAGTACCTTTGTCTAACAAGCTGATTTTGTGCATGATCGTTGGTAATGATTTCAATGATTCGACATCTAATTCAGAGATAATATCTTGAAGTTTTGAAGTTTCGTAATTATCTAAAACGACTTCATGAACTTCGCCTTTATATGAATCTAATACATCGCTGTTGGTAATAGATGTACTTTCCTGAATGAAAAACGTTTTTTCGATCTGAAATGCCGGAAAACTATCATACAATTCGCTTTCATCGACTTTATTGCGTATGCTTTTGAAAAGCTCGAGAGATTCATGCTTAAATTGTGAATTAAACAAAGAAATTGTTAATAACATGGAAACATTTGGCATAATTTTATTTAATAATAAATGAGGAAGCTTATCCGTAATACCGAATGAGTTTCTGATCATGCAATGTATATTAGGCAAGTTTTGGAAAGCAATTAAAACATGTCGAATGATTATTGAAAGTTTTTCTCGAGATTTTTGATCATTGCTGTGGTTTTCTATGAAATTGCATAGTAATTTTAGCGCCAATTCGACGTATTTCACATCAGTTGCAGAAATAATATCAATTATTTCAGTTAAAATGTTGTTTTTGTCCTCGTATTTGAGGTATTCTTCGATTTTCTGCCTGATTACGAACAATGGGAACGAAAAACATCCGTTATCGTCCATTATTTAAGTGGAAAATCGATGAATTATAAAAATTATAAAATCAAAACCTTGACACTTTTTAAATTAATGATTTCGTTTATTTTCAGTTTTTAGGCTCTTCAATTAGTTCTCAATTGAAATTTAAGATCGTTTTTCAAAAAGAAAATAAGGTTACTACAATGAAAAAACAATCATTGATTCATTTTGTCGTTAATAATTGATTTTAGACCTCAAAGCACTGTAGCGATTGCTGCTAACTTTTTGATGTATGTTGCAACTTTGATGTAACAAAGATGACAGTTGTTGTAACTTGATACACAGAATTGGCAACACAGGACATTATTATATACAATGATGGGCTTCTGATGTAAATATGATCTGATTTGATCAGATTCAGTTTTGACATTGTTGAATTACATTGACATCTGATATTTTGGAAACAAAATATGATATTAAGATATAATATTGCAATTATTTATATGATTAATTCAAGATCAAACAAGGCTATTTTATATTTTCCCATCAATATCTTTATAAATTTTCAGATTATAGCCATTTCACATATTGAACAAAACTCACAGATATCTGGAGGTAATAATTTTAGATATAAATATATGTTAATTAATATATAAGAGATAGAATTTTTACAAAATATGATAAATTTGAAATACATAGAGTTGAAAAGGTATCCATATAATAGAACTTTTATTATCTATGATTAATTCATTATAGTTGCTGCTGCAAAGTTAATCGATGAAAGTTATTAATAAAGTATGAAAAAAAGAAAAATTATCGATTGCTTTCGGCGGGGTTTAAATCGTTTATTCAACATATATCTCTGTTAAAGTATAATCCTAAGATATAATTGATTAATTTGAGTAAAATATTTTTTTTCTTTTTCTTCATGTATTATTAACCTCCATATTTTGTCCTAAGAACTATATGGGTGATTGATATGTATATGAGTATGTGTATATGAATGTGTTTCTCTGCACATATTATTCTTAATATGTGGGTTCCTCTGCAAGGATGTAGTTAGTAATGAGATGTTCGCAGAACTCGTGGCGAAGACACGAGTTCTGCGAACATCTCTTTATATTATAGTTACGATAGAGTTAATTTTACAAGTTAGGTTCCCCCATATAGAAAATAAATTTTTGAATTTCTTACAAAATTAACGTTAAAATTGATTTTGAAACTATTGACTTTATAAAATGAAATCAGTTTTAAAACAATTTATGACAAACTAACTAACTAATGAAAGAAAACGAAGGGCTTCGCCCACGCCCTAAAGGGCAAGGAATTTATGAAGTCAGAAATTTGAAAATTAATTTTAGCATAAACTTATTTAATAAACCCTATACCACGTGTAAATAGTAATGTATGGAGGCATGTAATCAGTACCTGAACCAGTGTCGGCAGTGTTTCCGTAAACTGAATGAATGTGACTTCCTGCATGATCAATGATTAAACCCGTATTATATTCTCTGGTATCTGATGTAATATCATATCGTGAAATTGTTTCTTTTCCTCCGTTACCACATCCGTAATAACCTCTATTACTGATTAAATGAGTATGAGCTCCTGCCAATGATGTTGAACCTGAAAAGTAGTGATTATGTGAAGGTAAGTTATTTACTGTAATCTTTTTACTTCCTCCTGTTTGATTTGATGAATTAGCGCAGTATAAGAAACGATCGACTATTGGCTCCCATTCACCAAAACCAAATATTTGAGCAGGGTTTACATTATTCATTGATGTGTAAATTGAACCAACAGGATAAATTGTCATTAATAATTCATATTTAGAATTTAATACATCCTTCTTTAAATTCATTATTTCCCTATTAAATGTTTTTAATAAATTCCAAACACTAGTTTCAGGATTGGTTGAAGGCGCATCTGTTCCCAATACCTGCTTAATTATTACATCATCAACTTTAATTTCATTTGCTTTTATTGCTGTGCTGATTTCATTTAATTTTTCGTTTAACCCATTAATATCTGTTATTTCGTGTGTATGTTCTTTATCTGCTTTATCACTTAATTCATTCTTAACGTTAATGATTCCTTGTTCAATTTTTGACGATAATTCATGAGTGTTATGAGTCAAATCATCATTAACTTTTTGAATTTCTGTTTTGTCTGCTTTAGTTCGTAATGTGTTATTAATTGTTTGCACATCATCATTAACTTTTTGAACTTCTGTTTTATCTGCTTTAGTTTCAATTTTATTTAATGCTTCTGTCAAATCTAACGTCGATGCTTTATCATTTAATTTATTCTTAACATCGATAATTCCTTGTTCAATTCTTGACGATAGTTCATGAGTGTTATAATCTAATTGTTCCTTATCTGCTTTATCATTCAGTGCATTCTTAACATTCGCTAAATTTGAAGTTAAAGTGTCGGTAATTACTTTATCCACCTTATTGTTTAATGACTGTTGAACATCAATTATCTCATTATTGTTTTTAATTATTACCGCCTTTGTCTGCAATCCATCCGTGAATTCAGGAATGACATATGTAGGAGCTTCTGGTGTTATAATAGTTTCTGATCCATCTTCATTTTTAATTGTTTTACCTTCTCTTCCTTCTTTCATAAATCCCTTAATTTCATGAACCGTTAAACGTTTGATGTTTTGATGTTCATGGTTGACATTTGCCTTATTATTTAATTCTGTCATTAAATCTTTATCATTAATATCTATTTCCTGAGTATATATTTTACCCACTTTTATATTTGTCTGTTCTTGTGTTTCTTCTAAAAATTCAGTGTCGTGATCATCAGGGTATTTTGTGAAAGACGTAAGGTTATCGTTGATTAAACATATCTGACGCAACAACTCAGCAACTGTGAATGTAATAGTTAAATCATTATTTCTTTCTGTTCCTTCAAACGTTATGTTATTATCTTTTATGACTTTATTAATATAATTTAATAACACACCGTAACGAGGATATAATTTATTAAATTTTTCAGCAATTGTTAGTTCATGTATTTCTTCATGTGTTTCCTATTCATCAACATCTCTTAATCTTACACTACGAGGTATGACATTAGCCCCAACATGTGATAAATTCTGTAAAAACCACTGAACTCGTTGAAATAGACTTAAATGACTATCCATTACCTGACCAGTTAGTGATTCAACACTTGAAATTGCGTTCTGTGTTGCTCTGTTAGTTTCATTAACAAAAGTCGTGAATTGATTCAGTGCATTATTGGTAACACCTATACTATCCTCTAAACCATTAACGATTCCAGTCATTGTATGTGTGAAATCATCAATTCTCTGAACCCATGTTGATAAGCTACTGAAAACATCATTGCCCGTCGATATTGTATTTAACACAGCCCTTAACGTGTCCAATCCTTCTGCTTTAGCCATAAATGCTGAAAGTTTTGTTACTTGTAACTGTAATGCAGTAAATGATGCAGCAGTGAGACCTGTATTTATTAAATCCCAGATCCATCCTCTTGCGGAAGCCCCAGCTTCACCATCCTTACCATCTAATCCATCACGTCCGGGAGTGCCCTGTGGACCTGTATCTCCTTTTTCTCCCTTATCTCCTTTATCTCCTTTATCTCCTTTCAGTTCTTCTTTATGTTCTTCATAATATTCCAAACTCATTAAATTTACGTGTTCAGGTTCGCCAGCAACTCCATTAATTATTTTTTCATTAATTTTTAATGGTTTTAATAATTCAATACTGTCAATTATTTTAAAATTTGTTGTCGTAAAATTAATAAGATAAATGATTTCGTTTAAGACTGCTATTATTGAATCATCAACAGTAGAATCTCTGAATTCAATTGTCTCATTATTTATAAAAGGAACTGATGCAATCGTTGTTTTTGGATCGAATGAATCATGCTGGTCAAAATATATTCTTTTACTAGTTTTACCATCACTGATTATTAATGATTCACTGTCGAATGTTAATTTATACTTACCGAAATACAAAC
>JALKBU010000353.1:0-46182 GCA_023091735.1 Trichomonas tenax
AATGCCAAATCAAACCCTTCGGAATCCTATCATGTTTCTAATCGGGTATATGATTCTGTCATTATTGGTAAACAGCATTTTCAATCATGGGGTCATTTTATTACTGATTCACCTCTTGTATTATTATTATATCTGCCCGATTCAATTACAAGAAAATCTGTTTTTGTTCGGTGGGGAACAGACAAAGGATTTGGTGATAAAACACTTAGAGAATTTGGCATGTCATGGGTTAATAGAGCTTATGTTGGATATGAGCCATGCTTGGCAAGGAATCTCTATATTGCTTCAAGTGTCGATTTTATTCATGGAAATCTTAGATTCATCAGTAAAATACATGATAAATTATACAAGCAATATAATCTAGCTAAAATTGTGCCTAATTGTGGAACAATTACAAACCGGGCCTCAAGACATGCGCGATCTATTATAAATATTGATGAATTTACTGAAGCTGCCAAAAGTCAATTTCCTGAAATTCCTTGGAAGTTCGAAAGCGATCAAACGCTCTCTGATTTGACAAAGGCAATCAAAATACTCGCATCTACAAAAATTTTAGTAACATCATCTGGATCAAGTGCTTTTAAAATTTTCTTAATGCAAAAAGGTACTGGTGTTTTTATATTTGGACACGATTTTGATGATTGGGCAAATTTTGTTGAAGCTTATGCCTTAAATATCTGGTGTACTTATTCAAAAAATAAAGTTTTACACCAATACGAAGCATCAGAGGGGCCAGTTGACATAAAATACAACATGAAATACCTAAAATATCTCATTTATGCAGTTAACAATCAGCGTTGGCCAACTGAAGCGATTGAAGATAATGAGACCGTCCTCCTTTTTGATATGAAGCCTGTTAAAGAAATACTGGATTTTGATAATGATGTTTCATTGCTTGCAAATTGCAATTTCAGTAATTATATGAAGTACATTAAAAGGGTTCCTGATCATTTCAAACACTGTGGCTACAATGCTTACTTCAGTGAATTAAATGATCTTCCTGGCAAAACACCCGAGATTATAGATGACCTTAACTTCCATAAAATACAATTCGATTAAAACAATTTATCATCCAAAAAATGTAATTTGTTCTTCAAAAATCGGGAGCATTCAATGCCCGAAGAAGCGCATTATTTTAGATTATTAGGAATGATAAAAATTTTGTATCTAATAAGCATGTCGTTTTCCATGAAAATAGGACCCTCGGCGACAATGGTGTCTAGACACCCTTAAGTTGAGGAGATAAACCCCTTGAAACAGAAAGTGTCATTTTACATGATAGCATGATCCTTCAATTGTAATGCTTCATACAGCGTCCTTGTCACTCGAAAGTGAATGCTACCCCCTTTTAGCATCTTGAAGCGCTTAACTGATGCCGATTTATAATATTAAAACGTTTTCAGAGCCAATTGGCTTTATTACTTACAGCTAGTCATCTGTGACGAATAGCTGTAGCGTTTCTGCATTCAGAATACAAGCCGAAGCCATTTTTATCTTCGATCGAACTCTTTTCAATATGAACCTGTTTTTTATCCTTATTACTTACAGGCAGCTACTTTGGCCATCCGTAATGTTTCTGCCTTTATTTTACGAATAAACATATTAAATTTTTGATATTATTAAATATTTCCAGAATAGCTCAATATTCTGGTTGATTTTCTCAAAATTGAATGGTGTCTGGAGGTTTGGCCAGACACCAACAAAAAGCTATGTTGCATGATATGCATGCTTATATAAAATAAAACATATTGGCCGCTTTAAAATAAGCAAGCGGTGGTTATACGCAAAGTAGGTTATTTTTACTCAATAAGCAAATTTTCCTCGCGTGCTGCTTTGCGGAACGCTCAATTCTATTGGGAGGGGCTTTGCCCCTCCCAAACCCACCCCTGTAAAATCATCCACTAAAACAGAATTGAATGTCGCATTTTTTATTTGAATGATTTGACGTATTTTAAATGCTGCATAATCAATATAGCTATTTTGCAGCAAAAAATATTTGAACACGCACAAAATTCTTAAGTGCGTATAATTCTGAGTACGCACACATTGTAGGCTATAAAAAATTGAAAAGGACTGGTCGAATTTCAGAACTTATTTGGCCTGTGCGTACTATCAATTATACGCAGCATACAAAAAATTCAGTGAGTTTTAAAATTGAACACGCACTATGGATTATTGATAGGAAAGTAATATATTTTATGACTGATTCTATGGCAAGAGCTATTATGAATTAAATTTACCGTTTAATAAAACTTCCATTTTAACTTTGTCTGCCTATAATAAAAAAATTATTTTTATTTTACAAATCGCAAGTGCGTAACGGTTTTTGCGTTTGTCCAAAAAATACGCCATTGGAAAATGCGTAAGTGCTGCATACTTACTTGAAAATTGCAAAATGAAGAAGCTTTAAATCAATGGAATTGAACATCAAAATACCTAATTGGATTTTTGCTTTAAAAAGGCTAACCAAATCTACAAAAACGCTTGGATCTTCATACTCATTAAATTTAGGAAATTTGGAATTAACATAAACCTTTTCGACTGTGTATTTTACATTCTTTAAAACCACACTTACAAAGATGATCGCAATGATGAGGTAATAAGGGAAGAACGCTGCATATCGCGCACAGTGGTTCTTCCAATTCATCGAAATAAATTTGATAGTAACAGAATTGATCAATTGAAAAAATCTTTTCGATTTATTTAGATTACGCAGCGAATAAAGAGAAAACAAACATAAATTTAATCTCATTCAAAAATGTCAAATTTTTTGACAGCGAAGTTTTTTCAATCTATAAGCACGTAACCACTCTTAGTACATGCTAGATATAGGGCTACATGGGAAAATAATTAATCCGTTAATCAATTTGTGTCTTATCAGATGAAGAGTGACTTCTACGCACCACAAACTTGATGTCATAATATACAAAGAACTGTTCTTATTGCATACATTGTGTGTAAGCAGCATTACACATGACGGTATTGGAACTGTGATCATTAAAACGCATGATTAAATTTTGAGAATAGGGTGCCATGCTGTCCACATGATTGTTTGATACATCCCACTCATGAGCATACATTTATTAAGATTCTTTTAGATTGTCTTGTTAATATAGAACATATTGCATATTGTATTCATATTTTGATGAGAATTTATAAAGAGTTTACCATTTTGAATCAAGGCAATTATGTGATGTGATTTTTTTGACAAAATCATAACTTCCAAATATTTTGATGCTTTTTCATGTTCATAACCATGATATATATGAAAAAATATACTGAAAATAAAATAAGGACTTAATACTAGATGTATTCATATAACTATTGTGATTTAAATTTGGAATTACTTCATGGTGATGTTATGCTCCAAGTATAGGGTGTGCGGACATGCGTGTGCATCTCGGTCTAGGAAATAGATAAAGATATGCTACTAGCACTATTATAAAGGGTATACATTTGTGTCATGTTCATATAAATATTAAGTTATAAACTCATTCACTACTATTTTTCCCCGCACTTTTAAAATTCAAAAAGACATCTATTTTCGTAATTAATTGACATCATGTTGAGCTAACACTTTCTGCAAGAAAAAGAGTTAACCAGCAATTCAAACAATGATAAAATTATTCAATAACTCTTGCTGATTGCATCAAGCTACAAGACATCTTATGAAGTATGTCCATTCACAAGTTTCCTTAAACAAGGTTTCATCGGAGTAAAATTTGACAAATATGCTCGGAATGAATAAGTACTCAGCTGATCTCAAACCTAGCATACTGGCAATCATTTTCTTGAGTTAATCTAGTTGTTAAGCTGATTTATTTATGCTTGGTTCCATAATATGGGTCCTAAACGTATGATAACCGTCAAAACCGATAGATTATCTCTCGGGCACTTTGTGTTAAACCCTGCAATAGAAAAATCGAGTCAAACTTTATCATATGTTTCAATATACTAAAAACAAAATTATTCACTCTCATAATGATATGACTGCGATATATGATGAGTTTTGTTTCTGTTATATGTATGAGTCCGATCTGATGAACACCGCAAAAATCGTATATTTATCAAAGATCTTGATTCATAGTCATGCATACGTAATTAACTTGTTGTTAATCCATGTGATTTTAATTTGCACGTGGTCCTGATTCGATTCCCTGAATTGGCCTATAAGTTAGATACAAACATAATGCAAAAATTCCTAATTACACAGGGTTTAAATAATGAGAAATTTCATTTTTGTTGAAAAAATTAATCAGGGATTCTTAATCTCAAAGTAATGACAAACCTCCATGCGTTTCAGCATGAATTAAATTAATGTTGTCGAATCTATACATTTGTATCAAAGAATAGCTCCAAAGCATCAAATATCGGTGTGCAAATTGATATATCTGCAAAATTTTGATAAAAAAAACAATAAAAATTATTTTCATCTTCATAGGTTATATTCTCATGATTAGAATTTCAAACAATGTAAATATATGTTTTAATCCATGGAGCAAATCATGGTGCAATCAGAGTTTTTAAATGTTTATCCTAGGCCGAAATGCTCACACTTATCGGGACACCCTATATTACTGAGTTTTTTCAAAACGATAATGGGCAATTAAATTTTTATACGCAAAGTCGGTGAAACTCGTTTTTTAACTCACTGGATTAACACACAGAGCTTATGTGCGAACACTTGGAATACTTTTTTCCAAAAAAAGCTAAAAAAGCGTATTTGTGATCAGATTTACCTATTTATCATCAACAACAACATATTTTACGTTATAAATATGCTATACAATGGGAATATAATATACTATAATGAGTAAAGCACATCATGGCAAATCAATGTTTTTGATGCAAGATATATCTAATATTTTAATGAAATATAGACTTTGTTAGCTAATTCTTTAATATATCATGTACAACATGATTTTGTACATTGGGGTTCAATAACTTCGCAAGAAGTTAATCCAGTGAGTCAAAAAACGAGTTTCACCGACTTTGCGTATCAATTTTAGACAAGCCGAACGATAAGTCCTTTAAATTAACTGCTTGATTTGAATTTCATCACTAACGCTAAACAATTATTATCTATTCTATTTATAATACCTATGAGATATATAATCTAATGCATACATATGAAGTAGTTATGTCAGATTTTCCATTGGATAACTTTCAATTTATAGTCTTTTTCTCTGGAGGATTCTACATATTGTAGAGTAGCTAGAACAGATATTGAGGAATAGTAGTTATAATACATCCATAAGTTTATGCTTTGTTTTGCTATCAGTTTCGAGATATTAAATAATTAATTTGAAATCCGTTGAAATAAAGAAAAGTTTTTAAAAAATTTGTCCAACAATATGGAGGATTTTTACAAAAACGATACTAGAAAATGATTCAAAGCTCTGTATTACTATATGGTATAGTGACACATAAAAGTTATATATGTATGCTAAAAACAGGTTTCTATCTTAATCCTGACTCGACAATATATATATTGATGTAGTCACATCAGCTATTCAAATCATATGTTGATCAAATGTCTCAATATCATCCTTTGGAAAATCAAAAAATGACCTTTTCAACTCCCTATGATGAATTCAGGAACCGACTTCATATAATCAAAAACTCCTCTGAATACCTTCAATGCATCGACTTTTATTCACTTTATATGGTGCAAAATATTTATTACACACTCTAATGATTCATGATTTATTATATTCTCATAATCCCTCTTTTTGTGTTTCAGTTTATATCATATACTATTTTGTTGACAACCTACCGGCATTTTTACAAAATGATACTTTTTACGCTACAAAACACACAAAAAATCGATACGAGTAGGATACCGATGCTTGATCAAACTCTTTTGATAACAGCAACAACTATAATATTACCCTTTTTTTCCTTGGTGTTATTGATGCAATGCTTGTTTTTACCGAAAATTATGGAAGGATAAACAGATCAGTATCATAAGCTAGCAGTGTTCAAATATTGCTCTTTAAGCAGATGTAATCCGATTTAAATATTCATTCCAAAATAATCCTCTCTGTTTAAAAAAACATACTTAGTATTGCTTGTTTATCTTTCAGTTTTTTTTTATGTATATATATATATGAAATAGCGAATGGCATGCATCATATTTTTCGTGTTTTATAACAAGATAAGCATACTCAGCTATATTGAATTGATGTAATGCACATTCCTGAGCATATTCAAAGGCAAATATAGCATGAAATCTCCATTTTGAGTGTGTTCTGCGTCACAGTTCACTCCCAATGGTTAATTTGGGTGTGAAAACGCAAATAGACTCAATGTAAGAATCTGTGGAGAAGAAAATAAAAAAAATGTGTACGTTAAGAAATTTTCGATGTTGCTTGGCGATTTAGGTCTTAATCAAAGTAAACCCGGACTTCTTCCACGCCAAAAGTCCCTGCTCAGCCTTGGCGACATAAAGCCTCCGCCGCAACAGCAGCAAACAGCGCCAAAGAAAATGGACGAATTGGATCTCCCTCCACTGTTTGATGATGAGGATAATTTCCTCAAAAATCTGTCGAACGCTGAACGCCCGAAACTAATCACGAATAATAACAATCAAGAAACAGAAACAAAGCCAAATATTCCTCCAAGACTTTTATTATCAGGATCTCTCACTCCTACAGCCTCACAAAGCGCGTTTAAGCCAGAAATAGTTCAACTAGTGCCACAAACAGCGAAAAATCCGCCTGTCAATGCAAATGATGATCTTTTTTCAACGCCAATACCGACAAATGACACCATAAAGAACGAAAATCCGTCAATCACAAACATTCCACCACGATTCGAGCGAAAAATTCAACCACAAGTCGAAGATTCGATGCCACCACTTCCAAGCATCGAACAGCCGCCACCGGAGCCAAAGAAAGAACCTTCACCTGTCAAGGTACCTCCTAAACCAAGTAACGATCCTTTAGTTCGTTTCGAATGTAATCTCAGCAAATGTCTTGAACGCTCTTTGAATAGCTTCAAGAGGAGCGCAATAAGAGATACTACATCATACATAAGATACAAAGACGCTGTTGAACAAAGTGTTTTCGATAATTTCATCGATAAACTCGTTTTAGAAATCAACGGAATCGGATCTCAAAAAGAAAATCCTCACCATGATGTGAAAACTTTTGCTCCACATGTTGGTGATATCCTTGAGGAAGGATTTAAGACTCTGAGAGTTATCTTTGATGATAACTCGAAGAGACAGCAGCAACTCAAAGCAAAAAGAATACAAGAATATCAGGAACTCAGCAAAACAATCGATAGACTTAACACCGTGTTTGGTGACTTCACATCATCGACACTCAACGAAATGGATAAAGTTCGCGTAAACACACAAAGAGAAACCGATGAACAAATCTCTAAAACAAGATCTCTCGAGAGAATTTTCAAATCAATGAAATTGTGTGGCGCAGATTATGAAAATCGCATGCAGCAGCAAACTTTAGAACTTGAATCAATAGAGCGTTTGTTGAAGCAGACCGAAGCAGCAGAAAAGGAATTACCAGAGTCTAATAGATCCAACCGAGAAAACATCACAAATAAGATCCAAAGCGAAATGGATAAACTCTTCGATATTATAGACAAAGAGGAAGAAACAGATAAACTTGATTCACAAATGAATGATTTATCAAAGAAAGTGAACGATATGTGTGAGTCCATCAGGGATGATCTCAACCAGACATTCTTGCTGAACATAGAAGTTCAAAACGCAATAAGAAGGTCAATGAACGTCAATGAACCTCCACAGCAATACGAACGACCTTCTTATACGTCTGAGATCGCGCAATCAATGATTTCAGCAGCAGACAGACTTCAAGAGAAGCGCCGTCTTAAGCAGCTTCCCGTGAACAAAAGTGCCAGTGAGAGATTCCACTTCATGGTTGAAAACGAGCCTATCGAGAACTCATATTTATTTTAATTGTTTGTTATAATAAAAATATCCTAATGCTACTTTTCTGATAAAAACAAAATAGAATAAACCAAAGGTTTATTTCTTGATTTGGTTCATCAAGTTATTAAGCTGATCCATCGACTTGATGACTGGAGCATCGTAGTTAACGTGCTGGCCCTGGGAATGGATATACTTGACCTGCTTAGAAACAGTATCTTCAATAGCCTTAGCATCAGCCTTTCCCTTTGTCTCGAGGTTATTGTAGAATGCAAATGCCTGCTTAGCAACATCCTCACCCTTGATATTCTTGATTACATCACCAACCTTCATTAAATCATTGAGGAAGGCCTTGCATGTATTTTCAATTTGTGCAAGCTCCTTCTTGACCTCTTGTTCATCAATCTCAACCTGAACCTTTGGTGTCTCTGCGGCTGTGGAATTTGATGGTGTAATTTGTGGTGATGGTGCTTGTGTGTTCACAGCAGGAATTGGTTCCCTGTGATGATGTCGCCTGAAAACACGATGACGGCTTCTATCCCTCCTTATGAGCGGTTTTGATGTTTGCGGAGCATCCTTTGTTGTTAATCTAACAGAACGGGAACTTGACAAAAATATGTTGGCCTCCATTTCTGGTGAATTGATGAGCTTTCTAAATGGCTTCTTGATCCTGCTCTCAAGTTTCTTGATTGATTCAAGGTTCTTCTGGACGTGGGAGTGGATCTTGTTGAGCTGATCATCGAGCTTCTGAGCGGCATGCTTGATGAATGATGGAGCATGCTCGAGCTTGGCAGCCATATGGAACTTGCCTTCCTTGACAAATTGATCCATCTGATCATACTCTGCGGCGAATCCATCAAACTCCTGCATCATCTGAGCATCATCGAGCTGAGATGACATTCCTTGGATCTCCATTGCATCGATGTCTGCCTCCTTTCCTTGGTTGAGAATTCTTGCAATGTTGTCAAGCCTCTCTTGAATAGCTATGATTTCTGCAACAACGACATCGCATCCTGTAGCGGCAGTGAAATGAAGTATACCATTAGCATAGTCCTTCTTCTCAACGATTTCATCAATTGCCTGCTGAACGTGCTTGCCTCTGGCGATGATCTGGTCAGCTGGTATCTGGACATGAAGAGAATCCTGTATAACCTTAGCAGCTTCTTCGAACTTCTGCTGTTCAGCGAGCTTTGTGGCTCTGATGAAGTCAGCGCCCATCTTTGTGATGAGAGCGATCTTTGCAGCAGCGGATGTTCCAAGCTTAACTCCTGTAACCTTTGTGAATGCAGCTGCATCGAATTTGCCCTGCTTGGCATTATCAACGAATGTCTGGATCTGCTTGGCCTTGTTGTAGACCATCTGTGCCTGCTCAGCAACTGACTTCTTGAGCTCGATGCCTGTCATGTTTGTGAACATCTCAGCAGCTAAGACGATGTTGCCTGCCTTAGCTGTTCTCTGGATCTTCTTTGCATACTGCCTCATAACCTGGACCTGGCCTGCAACCTCATTTGACTGGAGAACAACATCAGCGAGCTCTTGTGGAACTGTGATGTTGAGTCCCTTAACGAGGTCATCGTAGCCCTGACCAAACTTTCCGGCCTTGATGTCCTTGTAAGCCTGGTTGATGACGCGCTGTGTCTGAACGAGATTGTAAATCTGTTCAACGTTCTCCTTGCTGATGCTGACACTGAAGTTGTGGGAAAGGATGCTCAAGATCTTGTCAGAGTCGCCAGACTTGGCGGCAACCTTGAGACCCTTGAAGTGTCCCTGATACTGCTTCTCAACATTGATGAGGTTCTCGATCATTGGAACAGAAACGTTGAATGCGGAAGCGAAGCCGAAGTAAGCGTGAGCAATCTTTCCTTTCTCGAGATCCTCGTAGATCTGTGTAGCCTTGTTCTTGAAGACAACGACCTCCTCGATCTTCTTGACTGTCTCTGGTGGGAGTGTGATGTTGTAAACAGATGCAATCTTGGAGTATGCTGAACCGATATGACCTGTTCTGATGTCCTTGTGGATATCATGTAATGTCTTTGACTGCTTAGCCAAGTTCTCTGTGAAGTTTGTCCTGAAGACATTGTTAGCATTCTCTGAGATCAAATCGATGGCTGTGCCGAAATGCTTTGACTTGATTGCAGCTGTTGTCTCAACGACTTTAGATGTGATCTCAGAAAGCTTGATCTTAGAATCTGTGAGAACTAAGTCATCAACTGCCTGTGATGCAGCAGAGATGGCAGCAAGTGGATCCTTATCCTTAATAGCCCTGTAGATCGCCTCACCTTCCTTGATGTACTTCTTGCCCTGTTCGTAGTACTCAAGGCCTTGCCTGAGAACTTCATACTTTCCGACTGTCTCCATGGAATATTGTTTGAGTGCCTCGCTGTTTGAAGCAACATCGACGAGACCCTTGAGTGCAAGTGAGTAATCCTTGTGCTTGATGGCGTTGTAGACAGTGCTGGACTCGTGATAGATCTGAGCAGCCTTGTCAACTCCTGGAACTCCGGCAGCACCGACAAGTGAGAGAACGCCACCAACAGCAGCGTCAAGGTTGTGGTACTTGATTCCATTATAAGCAGCCTCAGCAGCTGTGTAGACGGCATAGCACTTGTATGCTGTTGCCAATGTTGTCGCGACTTGGGCAGCTAAATAGACCTGGCCAACACCTGGGACGACAGCGAGAACGTAGCCAACATATGGAGCAACCTTCTTGAATGTCTTGATATCATGTTTGATATCCTGAATGATTGGCTTAACATCACGCTTGAGAGCCTTAGCGTCTGAGCCGAGCTTCCTGCCTGTCTGCTTGAGGATTCTTGCAGCGTGCTTTGGTGTTACAGCAACCTTAACGAGTCCATGTGTCAAGTGAATGCCGGCCTTTGTAAGGTGGACTGTTGACTTCAATGATGCCTTCACAATATGAACTGGTCGCTTCACTGCGTGTCTAACCTCCTTAGAGACCTTCTTTTCGAGTTTTGCGACTGGCTTAGCAATCTTGTGGAGTGGCTTGACGTACCTTGTTGCCTTTTCAAGTGTTCTTGCTGGGTGTGTGATGGGTTTAGCAACTTGACGTACAACTTTGCCGACTGGTTTAACAACCTTTACTGGTGCTTTCACAACTTTTGGAACAGCTTTAACGACTGGCTTTGCAACATGCTTTACAACCTTTACTGGTGCTTTAACAACTTTTTTGAAAGCTTTTTTAATTTTGAAATTTGCAACACTTTCTATTTCCTCAGAATCAGCCCACAAAAGAGGGACTGTTGTGTTGCGCATCTCCGTGCGAAGAGATTTCCTCCTTCCCTCGTAAACGACTGAAGAACAGAATAATGCAAAAAAAAGAAACATTGATTTTTGGCAATTTGCCGATAAAATTGTAGCGATATCGATTTGACACAACATAAAGACTCAAAATAAGCTGTTTGTACATAAATTTTTAACCGTATTGTAAAGTCAAGGTTAAGGTCTCTTAAAATATTCTATGAGATAAGAAAATAAGCGATTATTTATCCCATAAAATCACGTCTTTATTTTGATTATTTGAAATCTCTATAATATGTAGACCCTACATCCGTGGTATTTGTCATGCAAAACTTTATGAAATGGATTTAGAAACAGGAGATAAATCTGTTTTCAATGTCTTCAATTGGTGGGATTTAGTATTAAACTGTTGTCAAAATAAAGAAAGTGTTGTCAAAATATTCTCAATTATGTGCTCATGTCAAAATATCAAACTTGCTAAAGCGTCTACTAAGCTTGTTATAGAGTCTATCAAGCGTGTTATGGATCATTTCAAGCTTGTTAGAGCGTCTATCAAGCTTAATAGAACACCCTTTGTTAAAATGGCGGACTTTACATGTCACAACATATTTATAACTGCCATGTAAACATGTTACTTTTTCGTGACTCTTTATTATACCCTACAATTGTTATTGATTGATTGATTTTACTTCATTTCATCAAAAAATCATCAAAATAATTATATTAAATTGATTTCAAACTTGCCTTGACAGAATTTAATATAATTATCACATCAATTGGTGCAATTTATATATAAATTGTTCGGTTCTTCACGAAGGAATATTTATCAATTTTTAAAATCTCGAGTATAAATAAGCTTAGACTCAAGGTCTTATTTGTGGAATTCATATCATCCAAATGATTGGCGATGTCGCAATCGATTCTTTCTAATAAGAAAGGAACGACTATTGCGCGTTTATGCATTGCTTAAATGAGGACATCAAAGAAGATTGTCTCTGTCTTCATCTTTTCTAGCGTTTCTCGCATCATTTCTTCATAACTTATGGAGTTGATTTTACGTGAAGAAAACGACCCCGATGCTATTTTCTTATTTCCTGTTCCTTCTGCAATAAATTAATAGAAAATAACTATAATATCAATGAAGCAATGGTATTTCTTCACTGTTGTGTGCATTTTCTGCTCTGGAAAAGAAAACTGTTAAATATGCTATCAGACACAGAGCAAATAAAATTTCCATAATCAAAATGAAAAGAGACATTTTGGAAATAATGCCATCAAATACAATGTAATCTACAGTACGAAGATCTCTGTGTTCAACTTGAACTAATGAAATTATTTTGATATTGAAATTTGTTTTCCTAACTTTGACACAGCCAATGTTAGGAACCACAGAATGATATACCATTCCATTTTCACAAAGAATTGTGCACATCATTTCATTGGATGAGAACAAATTATTGTTATATTGATGATAAATGAATCTGTAGTGAAAATAACTTTCGATGACTTCATTTTCTCCTTTGATGTGATTGATTGTTATAAAGAATGATTGCTGTGTATTGTACTCAAAGCAATTTACAACAAAAACACACTTGAATTGATCTTCAAAGATTGTTGGAGTGAAAAATGAATAAGAATGAGTTCCTGATGAAAAATTCTTTTTTCCAACAATGAGTTGATTATTATGATATTTATCGGTGATAAAGAACCTAAACAACGCTTTTTTATTGTAAGGATTGTTGATTCGTATTTTAGTATATTGTCCTGCTGTAAGAATTCTTGGCATTTCGTCTATAAACATGCTTTTCTCGAATTGGATTAATGGATTTTTTCCAAAATTATTTTGTTTTTCTGGAAATTCAATTTGTTCTTCAAAGCCATATATTTTTATAGAAGCATTAACTAGGTGATTTATATCAGAGTTTTTTGGTGCTTTTATACGTAGTTTCCATTTACCTTTTGAATCTTCCATGAAAAATGCTCGAGTGATGAATGAGCGATTAAATCTTGCTGGATTTTCATGAATCATTGCTGCAACTTTGAGGTTCGATATTGTTGTACTTGGGCTCTCTATATCTATTAACATATTGGAATAATCAACAGTGTGAATGCCGATATCAATCGATATAACTTCGATACTTAATGATTCATTAATCAAAAATAGAATTTCACAAAATCCTTCATAAAATATTCCATCGTTAAACTTTTCGATGCAGATTTGTTTTGGTATCGATATATTCCATTTATGTGCCATTTCTATCATCTTTCCTGCATTCAATCTCCCAAATCCATATATCGGGGAAAAGAAGAAATGTTTCGAGTTTTCTTTCCATGAAAAATGTTTTGGATCATTTATTGTTGATGTTAATGCAATAATATACTGTATTTCTCTCGATGTCAGATTATTGTTTGCTTGTAGAGCGAGTGCAATTAATCCAGCAGCAATAGGAGATGAAGCTGAAGTGCCTCCAAATTTTTCTGTTAAAGAATATGAATTTAAATTACTTGTCGAAATAATTTTTGGTTCTTCTGGAAGGTCAATTGATGAAGTTGCTGAAGAAGGAGTATTGGTAATTATAGAAGATCCTCTACAAGAATAAAAAGCTCTATCTCCGCGATTCGTTGAGGATCCTATCATAAACGAATCTTTAGACATAGAGAAGATCTGGAAATTTGCATCACATAAATATTCACCTGAATTTCCTGCACTAAACAGTAATATTTGCCCTTTGCTATTTCGTCCTTTCTGTGTTTCAGAGAGTGAATCTATTATTGATTGCAGCTTCTGCAATGAATTGCATTTTCCAGATTCGCAATCTTCAAATGTCCAAGAATTCACTTGAATATCTATCTTATCTAAATCATGTGCCAACATATTAGATATATCGCCAACTCTCAGTCCATCAAACAAAATAATTGATGCTGAAAAATTCGATTTCGGCGAAATTCCAAATGGACACTTTGGTGATCTATTACTAGCCATTGCACCTAAAACATTCGTCCCATGAGTATCATAAAATGCAGATTTTGGTTGAGCAGATTTGATATCATTTCCAAAATCATATAATAAGTTATAATCTATCTGCTCTTTATAGCAGCTATGAGACTCCATTATTCCATTGTCGTTAACACGAATATTTATTCCTCTTCCATCAAAACTTGAGTTAATTAAACTGCTAAAGTTAACATCTTCATCAGGAACACCTTTGAGCTGTCCTTTATTTACTAAGTAGAATGGAATATTATCTATAACTTATTCATATATCATTTAAAAATGAAATCTTAGTTAAAACTAAAATTGACATGTAAATATAAAAATGAAATGTAAAATAATTATTTTGGCCTGTAAATGATAAAATCTGATATGTAAAGTTGGAAAATCGATGTTTTAACTTTGTCGTGTAAAATATTGAAATTGATTAATTTTGTCGTGTAAAAATATAAAACTGACATTTATTTTGAGCATAATTTTTTTAACATAAATGGATAATCCTGAGCTTTTTACACCGCAGAAAATTACAGCATACACAAATTTTCCGCGAGCAGAACTAAAGAAGCTCAAGAGAAAGTCTAATGAAGAAAAAATATTAAAGCAATTAAGTAATATCGCCTTTCAAGTCGAAAATCTTCAAAAAGTTGCGACATTTCCTGAATTTGAACCTTTCTATGAAGCGCACGAGAAGTTTCAGAAAGGAGTTACTGAAATAATTGAAGCATCTATAAAAAAGATGAAAGAAGACAAAGATTACTTGCTTGGAAACTCTGAAGGAGCAATAGTTATGAAGCAAAACATCAAAATTCTTCAAGATGCCCTTAATATCGCCTTAACGGACATTAAACTTAGACGACAAAACATATTTGCGACGCACGTTGGACAATACATTAAAGATGTTCACGCGGAAATTTATGATTACAAAGACAGAATACGTAACGAACCAATGTATCAAAATTCAATTCGACCATTCTTACAACTTTTCAGCACAGATTTTAAGCAGTTATACTCGCAATTCACTAGGTTGATGACTCCACTTGATTTTGAATTCATACCACAAAAAGTAGTTAATCACACAATTGAACAATTAAAACGTTTAAGCTCTACATTGACATCGACTTTGCTCCCTTCAGTAAGTAACTCAAGATCGGCAAAATTGATCACAAGCATCTTCATCGAAAAATACAATGCACATTTCATGATGATGATTCAAGCTATGAACAACGCACCTCTTTTCAACGAAAGAATCAAATTTTTGGATACTTCAATTGCTGATTTAATGACAGAATTCAATCTTTATTTCTCAACATTACAAAAACAAAAATCTGTTGAAGAAATACAAAAGAAACATAAATCACCACCAAAAACACAAGAAATTAAAACAAATAAACCATTGATTTCGGGCGATAAAATCAATGCTTATACTGTAGAATGCGAACTTGGTAAAACAAAAGATAAACTCGATCAAGCACTGCTGACTATTGCTAACATGAAGCAGCAGAGTAAATATAACAAAGAAAATACAGAGAGAATCCAAGATGTTTTAAGTTTCATTTATTCAAGATTAAGACCTCTTGCGAGAAAAGACGTTACCACACCTGAAATGTCTGCTTTGGATAAAATTTATAAGACTATTGGCCAAATTGAACTCGAAAGCGCTGATCTTGCGACAAATTATCGCAAAGCAAACTCAATTCGTGAAAAACTGATTCAAATTGGTTTAATGTTACATCAAAACGATGGGAACAAAGATAAACCAAGAAGTATGTTAAATGATGAAATTGTTGATGATATCTATCAACATGTGCAAAATAGTTTCAGGCAAAAGGTCAATTGTGTTGTCAAAGAGCATTCAAAAGAACCAGAAAAGATAGAACAGATGTCTGATGAAGAAATGGTTGATGATCTAAAATCAAGAATAAATCAATCAGACAAACTTCGAAAACAAATATGTAAAGCTCTCAAAGATATAGATGATAAGAACGATGGAGCTGAAAAACTCGCTGATAACGAATTATTCGATAAATTAGATTCTGAAATTCAAGCTTTCAAAAACAAATGTTCTAAAATGGAAGATTTACATGATAGAATTAAGTCAACATATCACAAAGCCGATGGTAACAAAGATGAAAATGCAAACGAAATGTTAGATTTTGTTGATCACAAACTTGATGATGTGAAGAAGGCTGAAAAGAGGATACAAGACCTGGTCAAGGATCAGTTCGATATTAGCGGAAAACCAATCGGCGAATTTCTCGATAAACTTGATGAATTCTCAAATAATGCAGACGACCTCAAAAAGAAGCTTTATGGCGCTTATAAAGAGATAATAGGAGATGAATTTGATCCTAAGACAGGCAAATTGTCAGATATATTCGATGCAATATCAAATCTCATTAAAGACAAAGATGCACTTCGCGAGAAACTCATTTCCATTTACAAACTTCTTGGTGGATCTAAATCAGCAATTCAAGGCAAATCCAATCTTGAGATTGCAACAATGATTGAAGAAATCGTTGATGAAATCGGTGAAGAGATCCGCAAGATGTTCAGCAATGATCCAGGCAAAGGATCACCTTTAGTAGGCTTAGTTAAATCTCTTTCTAACAAGATGCCGAGAGTCAAAACATATCACAAGCAACTTATTGATATACGCAACAGTTTAAGCAACAAAAACAGCTCCAACAGCGATTCTGACTGTGATTTTGACGATGATGACTTGATCCGAGATATTCATAAAAAGAGTAGCAACATTCCACCTCTAAGAAAGAAGTTAATTGATTGCTATGTTGATGGAAATCCAACGCAAGAGTCTCCAGATAATTTGAGGAAGATTGCAGCCAAATTATCGAACTTTGAACTTGTTGATGAGATTGCAAAGAGATCTAAGGATAGAACTGATTCAATCAATGCAATGAACTCTGCGTTGCCTGAATCAAAGGATAAAAACGCGCTTCCATTGTCCAACAAATTGATCTCTGAACTTAACGAGCTCAGAAAGAGTGTTTCGCGAACACATGATTCCGTCGCAAACCTCGTCAAAGACTTCCCAGAAACCCGCTGCTGCTCGGATGACGCCGACGTCGTCAGTAGCGTCGCACAAAATATCGGCGAAATACTAAATAATTCGAGTGTTTTCCGGGTTATTCTTGAAGAAAAGTTCACCAAACTTGGTGGACATCGAGATAAAATACGCAATCTCGATGATGTCGGTCTCTTGAAGGCCCTCATCAACTTGTACGACACGTACAACTATAATCTCATCATGAAGATTAAGAAGAGACTGATTGAGATGATAGGAGATGCTGTTGAACTCGATGGAGACGAAAGTATCGATGAACTCCTTGACATCATCGAAAAACTGCTCAAGAACAGGACTCAAAAGACTGTTGTCAAGCACAAACACAGAAAGACAGCTGAAGCAGAGTCCCAGACAAGCATGGACGTGATGGAGAGTGTCAACGGACTGAGAGAAGTCTTGATAAGAATCACAGGAAAGAAAGGAAGCACATATGATGGAAAAACAGTTAATGAGATGCTGCAAATCGCTCTTCCGAAGATTGATGAAATCATTGGAGCCAACATTGACGGAACTTCCATTGTTTTAGAGAGAATCAAAGACTTGCTGCCTCAGAACACAAATAGGAATCAATTCATCGATGTCTTGAGAGAGATGGTGATGAAAAGGAACAAAACAAATGAAGTAAATCAATCGATAGTGAAACATCTCAATGAAATACTTAGATGTCTATCTGAATCACCGAAGAATGAAGACTTGGCACAAAACTGTGAAAATGTATATAACTATACGCAAGAATTGTCAAATGAAACGAATTACATTTTGCCACATGAAATCGAAAGTGATGTTCATGGATTAATCATCAATATGGTTGATGTCCTCATGAAATCATCGACGAAACTCATCAGCCTCGTGCAGAACGCAATGGGATCTGTCGAATTAACTAACAAATACAATGACAGCCTCAAAGCGAATCTTCTTCTATCTAAGGAAGTCTCAAAGATGAGAAAATTGATCGATGAAAAGGATAACCAGCTTGAAATCGAAACAGAGAAGCTCCAAACAGCAGAAAGAACATTTAGGAACTTCGCGGAATCAAGCACAGCTCTTCTCGCCAAAAATGTTCGCGAAATTCGTCAACAATATCTCGATGAAAAAACTAAGTCAACAGAGGCTACAAAAGAAGAATAACTCACTATATTATATATCTATGTTATAATAAATTTGTTTGTATGTTTAGTTATCAAAAATATATTTCAATTTATATTAAAAACTGACTCCCTTCTTCAAGAATTAAATAGTATCGGATGTCATTATCATGTTTATAATATTATAACAAACTTGATTTAATCAATAAAATTTCTGATATATAAACAAAATTTCTGTCGCGTAAAATCAGAAAATTTTAGCATGTAAAATTGCGATCTGACATGTAAAAAGAAATTATTTGTCAACATCTGTTTCTAATCGAATTTTGATCAATGTGTGTTAGTAAAAAGTGAATTTATAGTGATGCTTAATCTAAATATGGAATAAAAATGATTTAAAGGAGGTAAAAAGTGACATTATATGCTGACCCTTTTTCTAGCATTTGCCAAGTCTTTAGGTGAAACAGATCCATGTTCCGCGTACAACAGCTCCTGCCTCCTCTGCATGCAGCACAACGATGAGTGCTTCTTTTGCCACAATTCAAAGAGCACATTGAATAAATGCGTTTCTCTCTCCTCTTACAACACGACAACATGCAGCCACAAGACAAAGGAAACCGATAACAAATGTGTCCAACTCTTGGGAGGTGACGCTGTCCCAACAACAAGATATATCATTGGATCAGTTATTCTCGCGGTGGGATTGACAATTGATATTGTTGTAAGATTCTGTTCCAGAACTAAGCCGCGCGATGAATACGCCCACCTTTAATTCTTCAAAAAAAAGCGCAAAAAACTTTTAAGTTAGATCTATCATTTAAAAATTATTTGTTTCATACGATGGAAAAATCTTTCCTATAACTCTTTACACATAAATCTTTTTTTAATAGAAATCTAATTTGACATTGATACGTGAAAATAAGCCAAATATAATTTGCAGTTCCAAAACTAAGATTTACAAAATAACAGACAATAATATAAAGATATAAAAAAAGATATTTCAATTCTCATTAATAACCTCATGGATCGCCTTGATGAGGTCATTGGCCTTATAATCAGCCTTTGCAGGAGTTGATGGATAACAATCAGAATTTGAGCAAGAACATTTACCGCTGTGGACCTGAATCAGATTGACTTTCGCACTTTTGGCGAATTCACTTGACCATTCATTGCAGAAATAATCAGATGGTGATGCATCTAATAAATAATTTCCAGGTTTGAGCCAAATACCGAAAACAAGATTGGAAATATGATTTCCTACGTACACTTTAGCGTTGGAAACCATGTTTGAAGATTCTTCGAGATTAAATGAATCTTTCAAGATTGTAACATGATGCTTTGGAAATTCAGCCGTCAAAGCATCTTTAAATTCACTGAGGCTCTCATGTAATACAATACTCTTCTGTGATGATTTGTATCTAACGAATTTCTCACGAATTAAGTTGAAATTTGACGGAAGCTTGTAAATAGAATCTGCTGTTATATCAGCCGATTCCTTTGTATTTGACACGTAAAGATGACCGAAACAAGTGATATTATTTGATTCATGTTTAAAAATCGCTCTCTGTGTAATTTTTTGAAGCATCGTAAGATCATCAACTTCTAAGTCCGATCGTATAATGAATTCTGTTTGGTGTTGCGTAATATTGTGGGTTATCATTGTTTCAGCGATTGGAATTAACCAAAAGTAAAGCTTTTTCCACGTTTCCTGTGGTGCCCTAGATATGAGAATTGCTTTGTTATTGTTTTTGGTCAACTTCTTGTAACTCATATAATCGTTTAATGTCCAATCGTAAATTTCGACGTCAATCGGCTTGTAACCATGATTTATGGGGTGTATTGTGCCAGGATATGAAGAAAAGAATATAATTTTTTCTTCTTCTAGGCAAATATTTTGAAATTGAGCCATATCTTCGAATGGATCATTACAATAGCTGTGGCTCGTATCTCTAGGTGGTATTTCTTTCAGATATGTATCGAATTTGAAATTATAAGATGTTAAACAAGTAACTTCAACTTTCGAAGGTCCAGCCATACAATTTGGCATTGTTAAGTTTAGAAAATGGTCATCACGCTTTATTGCTTGTAATTCATCAGCTGAGTATCGCATTTCTCCCATTTTATTTGTGATTTTGAATCTCAAAAAGTTCGGCAAATATTCAGGAGGATATTCTAACGACTCCTTTGACTTGAAAACGGATTTTATGACACCTCCTTCATCTTGAAAATCGAGTAATTCAACACCATCGCAATCCATGGATTCTAAATTTTTAGAAAAAGGAGGAACAGGCGGCCCTTTGTCCAACACAACACCCAATGCCGCAGCAGCTAACAATCCGATGAGAATTATGTTCTGAATTCGAAACTTTTTCGTTGTTTTTTTCCTTTCTTCAAACTCGTCCAACATTTTTGACCTAAAAGTGAGTATTCCAATCATATTTTTAACTATTTGACTTAACACATATTTTAATGAATAATAAAACTATGATTTTGCAGATTAAGATAAGAAAAATATTAGATTTAAAAGATTAAAAATTTAAAACAGAAAAAATGCTACAGTTTTCTTAAATTTTGTTCATTATGGCTGATGATTATTACAGTAAGTTACGGCAGAGTGGGTTCAAATATGAACCTTTTAAGATGATTCTGATGCAAATAGACGAGCGTCCGCACGATAAAGTCGCGGCAAGCTTCAAAAGAGTCATTGAAGAAGATGCTGAGAATGGGAAAAAATTAATTAACGAAATTCTCGCATATGTTTCTATTAGAACAGATAAAATTAAGTCAATCATCGAAGTGTTTAAGCTACTATTCGAGAATATGGAAGAAAGCGCTCCAATTGCGCAATTTAACAAATCTTTATTCTCAGCCTGTTTCAAATCAGCTTCTTCATACAGAATTAAGACGCCACACTTCAATTTCCTCAGAGAAATGATGAAAGCCGGTATATATACAATTACACAAATCGGAAATAAGATTGCGAAATTTCCACACACTCAAGGAAATACGTTTTTCGTGCTATTTCTGTTTTTTGCTCCTGAATTGTTTATCTCCCGTAAGACAACATACTCGAATACACTTGAAAGATTAACGAAATGTGATAATATCGAGAAATGCTTAAGAGAAATTGGTGATACATACGATAAATACGCACAAAACAAACATGCTTTATTGAAAGAAGTACTCGAACATGGCTCAGGACCAATTTCTATTACAGATACGATCCATAAAGACGATATTGATGGATTTGTTCAATTTATTGATGATCCTTCAAAAGCAGATAGAGTAATTGGAAAGATCCCGTTAGAAGTTCATGGATTTCTTCAAAATACGCCTTGGCTAATCGAATATTGCGCTTATTTCGGCGCACACGAATGTATTACACATCTCATTCAGTTGGGTGCTCAGGGGCATCAAGCATGCAAATTCGCAATCGCTGCTGGACGCATTGAAACAGTGAAATTTTTGATGTCCAAAGAGTTTGATTCATCCAAATTGGTTTCCACAGCATTGGCCACATTCAGGTACGATCTTTTAGATGAAATACACAAACTGTTAGATGATGAACAATACAACAAACAGCTATCTTACGCCTTGTTCAAATTTGCAAGGAAAGGTGATATCATTGCAATGACATACATTCTCAATTTAGGCATTGATATCAATTCTGTTGACATTGCACGCTGCTCTGCAGTCATGTACGCAGTTAATGAAAATAACATGAAATCACTCGAATTCCTATACAATCTAGGTGCAGATATGCATCTTACAGACATAACAGACTGGAATATACTTCATTTCTCAGCTTATAACGGAAATCTAGAATTATTCAAATTTATTTTAACAATTCCAGGCTTCAATATTAATATGAAGACAGGATATGGAGCAACTCCACTACATCTTGCCGCTGAAAAGCATTTCCGTGACTTAATATTCTTCATTCTTGATTATCCAGATGTCCAATACGAAGTCAAAGATGCCAAGGGCAACGAGTTCATCAATTTGATCGAAAACCCAGCCCTCAAGCAAGAAATTGAAGAATATTTGGAGAAGAAACACCAATTTATTTTGATATAAACGTTATTATTAGTGTCGGTTATAACTTTTGAGACTTTTTGATACTTTATTTTCATCTGAAAGCTTTCAAAACCATTATAAAGCATCAATTTGACATCAATATGACATTGTAAAGTATCAAATTGATAAGGATTAAGACATTGTAAATAGTCAAAGTCAGAATTCAAATAAAAGTGACACTTGGTGCTAGTATTGGCCTGAATTTATTATGATAAAGCAAAAATAAAAAAAAATAAATGAGAACGCAATCGAACAATTGACCTTTGTCAATGAAAAATGATTTATCCAATTATGCCACGTAATTTATATTTTTGGCAATTAAATAAATAACTTAAAATGATAAAAAAGATTACATGGCAAAATTTGTGCAAACAAAATTTAGAAAAATGCCATTGATATGCTATTCCGCATTATATCAATTGCCACCTTTAAAGATTTTATTTTTCAATGCATATTTATTTCCAGAAACCGTTTCCTAATTCAAAATTTTAAAACAAAATATTCTTAATATTCTAGGCTCATTTAGACATAATTTTGTTTTTCTATATGGAACTTCCATGAGGTTTTGTAGATGTTGTCTAGAATCATGTGCTGGTTATTAATTCGAAGCTTTAAAAATATCTTCCAGACTTCCATCCAGATGATAGTTCCTGTCAGATGTAAAGCGCTAGTTGACAAAAACATGAATATGAGTGCATTAAAACCAGCTTCCATTACAAAACTGATTGGCTATAAAAAAATCTCAAAATCCTCTGTTTTTGTGACAAATAATAGGATTTTACAAACAAAATGTCAAAATCTTATTCGACCAAGAAGTTTTACAAAATGGAATCTGGGAAAATCCAGAATTATTTCCAAATTTGCATCCCTAGTGATTTGTATCCACTGAGAGTGGTGCTTTATATCTAAATGATTAAAATTAATGCATTTGAAGCAGTCACTTAAAAATTAAATGTTTGCTTAATATTTAATACATAGAATCTACTCATTATGTGCATATTAAATTTTTAATTTCGTGAACTTTTATTAATCCTATGATTTAAAAAAATTGGTGTCAAAATATTTGAAAAAATGTGTTTGATTTATTGTGATGTTTACAAATATTAACGCAACCACCAATAACAAATCATTAAAATTAAATATGGGAATGATAAATTTATAGTTTAGAAAAAATTAGGGGTTGGCAACGATTTGACTCAAAAATTAAACGTTTGTATCAAAAACTTTATTCATAATATTGAATACTTTACCATAATATGCATTTTGACTATAAAATATTTTGTTTACAAAAAATTTCAATCGATAAAACAAAATCATTCCAAAACCGAATTTTTAGTTATTGCATATTATAAAATTACATATTTTGTTGTCAAAAAGTTAATAATAAAATTGAGCAATTATTTCCTAATGCTAGAGTATGTAGATATATATTTGATGTACAAAATTTTGAGAGCAATAATTGAGAGTCCTCAATCAAGAAAAATTTATTGTCAAATTATTTATTTTTATGAGCAGTGATTCTCAGCAGCTTTTGCGGATACTGCTGAAGGACCCATTTAACTGGGTTACGACGATGAGCGTTAACCCAAACTCTCTTATATCGACACTGCGGAAAAATAAAGATAACGAAATTATTTTCCTTTACAATGGTGAAACACTCATTGAATCGATGAGCTTTGGTTTCTATTCGATTTCTGACGGAAATGTGATATATTCTATTAATCCGCATGTAGAAATACCAAATTTTAGAAAAATTCGCCAAAATCACATGCAAGAAATTAGAGTCGAGAGGTTTAAGCCGATAGACAGAAGTAATGAAATATTGTTCAGTAAACCACATCTTTATAGAAAGAAGGAGGCCACATTTCTCGATGAAATCTTGGTAATGGATAAGCCTTTTTCCTTCATGGTCGAGCCTCCTTTTCTCTCGCCGCAGAAGTTAGAAAAACCAGCAAGTATTCCTTAACCTGCTTTTTGGAATTTGTGATATTTATTGCATATTCTTGTTATCATGCAAATAAATATTAGTTTATCTCTATTTCTTAAAAACATTTGTTCCTGTTCTTCTTTATTTGGAAAATATTTTGTTCGAATTCAAAATATTGTTAAAATAAAAAATACTATATCAATTCTATTATTCAATTCGTATAGATTTGCTGTGTCAATGATAGAACGTTTGATATTTTAAAAATAAAATTTTTCCTTAATTTTATTGGAGAAAATTTACTTTTTTGAATGTTCGTAATAGCCATTTATTAAATTTTATGAATTTTGTAATGGATACCATTCTTAATTTTGTTTGATTCCTTTATATATTTATCAAAATATTTAATATTTTCACACATAGCAAAAATATCTTACCAATGTATTAGCTGCATGAATGTCAAGTAATTTCTAGTATGATTGAAGTCATTTGAAAATAATTTCGAAATTATTATATTCGTCTTTTTCGAAACCTTTGGATTTCGCGATATCTCAGGAAAAGCTTAGTGTAGGTTGTCCCATTCGTGCTTTTGTACTTTTGTTGAAAATAGATTTTTTATTGGTTTATCCGAGGCTTTCATCGAACACAATAAGTGAAAATAGCATTTACATCATCAGGTTTTGCATATTTCATCATTAAATATGGATATCAAAGATAAAATAGTACAATTGAATTCTAATTATCAAGAAAAATGAAGACAGTTGAGACAACTCCAGCAACAGCTTATATGGGTTCACATCGATGCATCCAAATCGATGATGGATAAAACAACTGTCGGTTTTCTAAACATATGGACCAAATACATTCGATATTCTATAGAATTTTGAACTGCTATTTCTTGTTCTCTATCGTTAGCTGATTAATCACTTTCATGACTTCACAAATAAGTCACAGGTGAACCAGGACATAACTATCCGTAACTTGCTGGCATTAAAATAGCAAAGTTTTCGATTTTACTCCCAAATAAGAAATTGATATATTGAAAGAGTGCTTCTGAACCGAAACATATTCTCCATTTGGCACAAATCAGAGTGTTCCATATGCAGATATAGTTATCTTCAAATTATCTCTAAAAATTGAAAACCTTTTCTTATCGAAACATGACTAAATGTCATTCAGAGTCTCAAATTATCAGACGCGATTGTTGGCAGTGACAGAAAGTCCTATTGCAGGTGAGTTTAAAGGTACAAAATTATTTTTTTCCTACATATAAGTTAATCTTTTCCATTTAACCAACAAGCCTTATCTTTAGATGCTGCATCCAATGCTTCTGCATAACGAGCGTATACCCATCATAGTGTGTGTATATTTTAGAAAAAAAAATTGCATTTTCCATGATATATATCAAAATTGGTCATGTAAAATAAATTATGACATTTAAATGTTTACATCTATTACCAGGAAAAGCCCATTTGCCACGTAAAATTATAAATTTGTCTCCGCCATTTTGTTGAAAATAAGTGATCAACCCGCAATCTGAAGTGAAAATACTCTCACAATGGCCTCAAAAGTCAGCACGCTGAGCCAAACATGGCCTCGTAGCTCGAAAAAATTTTGAAAACGATATCAGTAAAGTAAACTCTTCCACCAGAGAGGATAAAACGAGTAAACGGTCGATGCAAAAATTTTAGATGCATTGAAATTATTGAATAGATGTAAAATATCAAAACCCGCAGATTTTGTTTTCCTCACTTGCTGCGATCGGAGTCTCTGTTGTTGTTCCATTCGACGACAGCTTCTTCGGGGTCTCGAAATATGCGACCGAATCGTTTGAGTTTCCTAAATCTTCAGATATTGTTTATACGATAATCTTGAATTCAGACGATTTCATTTTGGCTAATGGCAGTCGTGTCCTGCAAATATACAGAAATCTACCTTCAATTCTCATCCAATCGAAGGTATAAAACGAGGCAACAATTTTTTTTCAGGTTGTAAACATTTCTAGGCAGTGCAACACATTGGACTTTGTTATAAACAAGTATGAGAACGAAGCCATCGTCGATAATAGTATGGTTAAGCCAAATTCAACGAGTTGTGTTATATTTTCTTCTTTCTCTTTAATGAATTACAATTTTGTAGGCAAAAATATAAGCAACACATAAGATATAAGAATAATTTCACGTTCTTCAGGCAAAACAACAGAATATAATTTCTCGATAAATTCAACACTTAAAATTTCAAAAACGAAATGCTGTGTACTCAAAATAACACCGACAGTTAACAATTCTGTGGTAGAAATTGGCCTCTCTTACACGAATTATTACGATATTATTGCAGACGACCAAAATTCTTTCAAAACAGGTCTATTTTACACTCCATCAATGCCGCATCTGTTTGCAGCATCACAGAACGCAGAAATTGTTTTAACAACGAAATCGAAATTAAATAACGAACAACAAGTTTTACATCCAGGAACAATCTATCTACAGATCACCTCGAGCATAGTGTTCTCTGTTAACAAGTCATCTTTCATCACTTTCCATCCGAAGAAGGATCAAAACGATTTTGTCGCTATCGCAACAAGCCAATCAATAACACAGACAATCACAGGGGAGTCCAAAATATTGGGTGTTTTTTATCAGGAAAGTGGAATAATTAGGTTTAATGTGACAGAAAATAGCACAACATTATTTATAACTGTTTATAGCAACAGAGAGAACAGTAAGAACTGTGAAAATAGAATAATATTGCTTGGTAATACCACAGCACTTGTTGGATCATCTGATTTCGAAACACAAAAAGAAAATATAACAGAAAAGTT
The DNA here is from genome assembly GCA_023091735.1 of Trichomonas tenax. Lineage (NCBI taxonomy): Eukaryota > Parabasalia > Trichomonadida > Trichomonadidae > Trichomonas > Trichomonas tenax. The sequence continues at coordinate 27,155 of JALKBU010000353.1, forward strand.
AACAAATGGAAAAGCATTGTGTTTATATTCAGCATTCGTACCAGGATACGCAAAAATGACATATTCTGCGCACGGTTCTGTAATTGCAACAACATAAGATACAGATGATTCATTTTACATTCATAATTCAACAAATTACTATCTAAGTCCATCATCGATCATAGCAACTCAATCTTCATACTCCAGTGATGATGGGTACCTCACACTAACAACGCAAAGCAATGATTATCCATTCCAATCGCGAATCGTTACTGATGATTCGAAATCATTTGCTTCATTCATTTTATATACCAAAAGATAAGCCAAAATTCATAATAATACTTGCAGCTGTCGGCGCTGCCGCCTTTGTGCTTATCATTATATTAGCAATCACAGCATTTTGCCGCATGAAGAAAAAAGCGAAAGTTACACCTGAAGAAGAATGCGCTGATGATTCTGCAGAACACGCATCTGATTCTTATTCATCTTCTTCAACATCAAGAAGGATGAGACTGAATGGTGCTAATGGTAACGCGAGATCATCAACTTCTAGCTTCTCATTGTTTAGATTGCCAACAACGAACTATCACCTACCGACAAATATAAATTATAACCTGCAGCAGCTACAATACGCTCCTGTACCTATCAGCCCATATACAAATATACAGCAGCCTCAGGACAATAACAAAACACCAATGTTTATGCCGCAGGACAACTCTCAGACAAGATTGGATTATGTAGTTGGTTCCATTTTAGATCCGAATGGAAATGTGAATCCATCATCATTGAACTTGCCTGATAGTGATAAATTTGATAATAGATACCCATCAGCCAATCCTTATGAGCACTCAGGAATGCTCTAATTATTTGTTTATGTAGTTTTTAAAGATTTATATTCATGAAATAACATTTTTTTTTAAAACATAAAACATCATATCCATTATATATAATAGAATCACGATTTCGCGCTTTTAGATTTTGTGCTGCCTTTGCCTTTCTTGAACCTTGACTTGATGAGTTCTGGATTTGTTATCTCGATCTGTCTAAGAAGCATCTTGAAATGTCTATCGATTTCTTTCAAGCCTGCAACTTCGAGTTCTTTCAGTTTCTTGATTGTCACAGACACAAAATCAACAATTTCAACTTGAAACGCTTGCGTCTTCTCGTTTGTCTTGACCTTATATTCTTTGACTTTAACAATTTCCTTTTTGCTATTCTCCAATCGAGAAATGCAGTCGTCTCTTATTGCGTACTTTGCAACACCTTCTTCGACAACTTTATCAATGAAACTTTGCATTCCTTGCGTGTAACCAATCCATTGGTTATAGTGTCCTAAACCTAAAGGAGAGTACAGATTATCGTCAAACTCGCTTTGATGTTTCGTTGAGTCTTCGATTCTTTTCATAAACGAATTTCGAAGTTGGCGGGAAAGCTTATAAATTTCATGATCAAGCTGGTCCGCTCCAGGCGCTGATAGTGCTTCAATTGTGTTTTCGAGTTTAATTTCACGCTGATTTAAGAATTCGATAAATCTAATATGACAGTGTTCAGCATGCATGATTCTGTCTATGAAGGCTTGTATATCAGCAGGAATACGCGTTGGTGACGCCATCATAATGTCTCTTAAGTCTTCAATTTCCTTTTCTTCGAAGTGATTGTAAAGATGCTTAACGAATGCTCGTGTCAAAGTTGAAGAAGGCAATTTCTTGCAGTGTAGCAACAAATCGATCGTAGGATCATCGAGATCAGCTGCGATTTTGATCGGAGTTCTTCCATTTGAGTCTGGAGCCAATCTATCGGCACCACGTTCTAATAGAACTCGAACACACTCTGTTTGGTTCTGCTTTATTGCGAAATGAAGAGCAGATCTCTTTCCAACGACCATTTTCGATTCGTATTCAAGCAAATTTTCGCAAGACTCGTAATCTCCTTTATTGATTGCATGGAAAAGCGCGATTTCTTCAGTTTTGTTTGTAACATTTGGATCAGCATCGAACTCAAGCAGCATATTTAAAGCTTCTCGATTTCCTGAATTAACAGCAGTAATTAAAGCAGGTGTTCCGCTTTTTGTCTTCGAGTTTGGATCAACACCGGATTTAAGTAGAGCCAACAACGATTTGTTCTTTTTCAGTTTTATTGCATAATGCAATGGCGGCGGTATATTTGTGCAATTTGGAGCGTATGGATCACAGCCTTTTTCGATAAGAAACTTAATAGTATCACTGTCGTTCTCGTTGATGCAAAAATAAATAAAAGTCATATAAAATTAAAAATGAATACCATAAGACTAATGAAGAACACCTATCAACTGATTTGGATCACCACCGGCATCGAGAATCGCTTTCAATTCCCCGATTGATGACATTTTTGTAAAACTTTAAAACCTGACGTTATAATGTAAATATTTCAAAATTTCGACATTTCATTTCGCCATAAAAAACCATCATATGATCATTTCCTTTTATATATAGCTTTACACAGATCTATATATGATCATGTTTTAATATCTAAGCATTTGGAAATTTTGAAGAATGGATTTCATAAACTCGAGTTCTGATCGACATTTCGCTTTCATATTTAAATATCTACCTGCAATGCAAATTCTTAGCTTGTTTTATGAGTTTGGAGCATTAAATTATGGAAAATTGTGGCGCGTCCATTTCACAGTGAATTTTTTTTTGGTTTTTCATGGAGGATAAAAAGTGTTTTTTCAAATTATTGACACCACAAAAATCAATTTTAGTGCGATAACTAAATAAAGAACTAGCAATAAGACTTAAATATCGATTAAAAATCGAAAAATAACAGTTAAAAACAAAATTATATGGTAACGAAAAGACATTGGAAAAATTAAAAAAAGATCCAACAAAATATATAAAGGATCATGCAACACGATTATAGGATAATAACATTAACAGAACTCATTGAAAAGTGTCGATGTGCATTGTCAAAACATATGCATTGAGTTCAATGGAAAATTGAATTTCGTCAAAGTTTCATATATTTGCACAAAACTTTGGGAATATTCTGCGATATTAGTTTCTATTATGTTTTTAATGTTAAAAAGACATATTATAGCTACATAAAGGTAATTTGGAGAAAATATTGAAAAACAACTTTTTTAACTATTCCTGCTGTCTCCAGTCAACCGTGGGGATTCTCTCGATGAACTACCGAAATGGCTATTCAAACTGATAAATTTTGGTTCAATTCGATTGGATATTTTTATTTTAACATGTGGAACGTATAGCCTGCGTACAGTGTTTCATTATGGAACACATAACATGCTGTGATTAACTGTCTACAAAAAAATCAAGCGCAATCTGTTGCCTTGTATGAGCATTGAGTCTGCGTATTGAACAGCAGTCTGAAATTACGAATAATCTGTCTGAGCTCAGATTTCGATTATGAACCATTCCATAAACTACGGAGCTACGTAGAACGAGATACAACACTGCGTTTCTATTTATTTTTGCGAAGAAAAACAATATGTTAACATTAGCATTAATTGCAAGCAGATTATTTTTTTGTGATTGAAGCCATGTTTTACGTGGCATTGGTGCCACCTCCTGCCTGTTAAGGCACTCAATGACTCAAGAACCATTGTTTTTAAGGCTCCACTCCCATAGCTTATGTTCATTGATATATAATGATATGCTGATATATAGTATATTTTATGAGTTAAGAGGCTGATAAGGCCAATAAATAAGGATGATCAAATTTTATATTTTCCGTTATACTACATAATTTGGGAATTGGTTTCATATTATCACTATAGACATCCAACACATGAGCAAAATTATGTTATGAAATAAAAATATCATTTATTCAATTTGATCTGATATTGATTTTGCGAGGTGTTGTTTAAGAGCCATGTTAGAGTATTCCATTCGTATCTATGGATATCATTCATTGCTGGATTCCTCCATTTTTCTTTCATATGCTCGAATTCAAATTATTTTTATTATTAATGTGCATGGCAAGATTAATAAACTACATTTTCTTCGAATGCATCATGTACTATCTCTATTTTCACTTTAATATAATCTTCAGCTCATGATTTTCATTTTTTTGCTCATTTTTTGTTGTATGTATGAATTTATAAGATAAAACGTATAGATTCAAAAACTAATAGAGCCGGTTCGGAAATATGCATTGAATATTACTTGTAGAAACAAGTCAATGGCTTTTGCCATTGAACTTTAGTAACAATGTCACTTTTTTCGAAATCATGAAAAATGCATTATAAATCGTTTTATAACTTGCTATCAAAATTTTTCTGGGCAAAACCACTAGCATAGGCGCAATCTATAGAATTTTCTCTAGAAAGTGACAGAAGTGGATTGAGGATAAAAAATTTCTGGAAGGCTGGGAAGCTCACTTTTATAGCATCATATTTCCAAAATTGAATACATTCCATCAAGAAATCTGGATCCGGATAGAATCTCAACGAGCAAGTTGTAGTACATTATGAGCTGGTATTAGCAATTACTAGTTTTTTTTGTACCTTCTTCTTATATATTGAGATAACTCTAGTTGAATTTTCGCCTTTTAAGGTGGTATAGCTGATTTTATATTTTGTTATAAAAATTTTTCTGGAATATGTGAACAATATAGGGTAATTCTGTACCTGTCTGTGCAGAACGTGACAGAAGTGGACTGAGGATATTTTTTTTTGCCGTTGTGAATTTTTCAAACATTGATCTCATAACTAAATTTTTGTTATTTTATTTATAACACAATATTTTTATCTAATAAATATAAAGGAAATTATGGTGGTTCTTCACCATATTAATAACAACAAATTATATTCAATATTGAACGAGATATTAGTTTTTCAAAATTGAACATTTTGCTTCTTATAACTTAATCTTCACAAAGCAGAGTCCAATAATATTAGTATATATTATATATGCCATATATACTATAATGTGACAGAGAGCAAATTGCAAGTTAATGATATTTTCTCGGAAAAATGAAAATTTTGAAAAACATCAATTTTTTGTTCTCACTATCCAGGTGCTCACTGATGTGCATACAACAGTTGTATAAATATAGTTGGTATGTATACATATAGATATACTTTAAAGTCTTTTGATTGGACTTTTAGAGTAGAAAAGTGAAGCTTAAAATTTGAGTACTTGGAACTGGAGCCTTAATGTTAACATTATGCATTTTTTTTATATTTAATATAGTTTGAAACTGAGAGTTTTTAAACCTAAAACATTCTGAAGGAGTAGGTCAAATTTTTATAGTTGTTCGATGACCACGACAATGAGATGTTCAAGAAAAAAAATTTTCAAAAAACGAAATCTAGTGTTGTAATAGAACTATATAAATGCCTAGCAAATACTGCAGTGAGTTGCATTTTTATCATTTTCAATCTGAATTTGAATTCAATCTCCGAATAACGGTTTCATTCTATAATTTAATTCAAGTTCTGAAAACTAACCGTCGTTAGTACCGCGTAATCAGGGCTATAACCGTATATAAAGCGGAAAAATTTAAAATCGATGTAAAAAGTGGTTTTCAATAATTTCCCTATTTCAATGTTGAAACTATAATCATTATAATAAATTTTAATAAATGTTGCTTTAATTGTGAAGAATAATCTTATAGAAAAAATGGATTTACGTTCATTTGAAAGCATAATGAAATGGCTAGCGTAGAGAAAGTCTCAGGACCCATAATATATCTAGGTTGTCAAAATTATAGCTCTAAATCTTGTGAATGGCTTTTCAGAAAACTAAGCAAATTATTTTTACACGCCATCTTTTTATTTTTATATCTTTAATGAGTAGAGTAGGTATTACAAAAAGCAATGATGTCACGAAGTATTGAAAAAATTGCGTATTGTTGGTAACTATAAAATACTTCTTGGGAGGTCACGTAAGGATGAATTTCAGCGAAGAAGCCTGTAAAGAAGCTAGACTAAAATTTCTGAGAACGCATTTTCAATTTCTTTCTCAAAAACATGTCATATTTTAACAAAGTTTTTTACTCGGAGCTGTTTTTCACTTCCAATCAGTGCAGCTTCAAGAACATTATAATGCCCAATAGTGTAGGTGGTCCAGTATATGGAGTATAACTTTTCTATGACAAATTCCTTCTATGCGTGCTGTAGAGCTTATCATATATCGGATACTACGAGTAATAGCGTTTGCATTTTTGGCTCAGAGCGTATTCATCTTGAATCCAATTGTTTTTCTGATTGCAGCGGACAATATGGAACAGTCTATACCGATTCGTATTGTGATACAGCAAATTATACTGTTTCACAAAATATTCAAGGTTCTTTTGCAAATTTCGATACAACAGATTTTAATTACTGTAACACATCAATAATAACATACTTTTCATTTAACCAGGGCTCGCAACCGGGTTCATCGTTTATCAACTCATAAAGGATGAACTCTTTCAGCGTTTTCTGAAGAGAAAGGCAATCAAATGAGTTCATCATTTATCAACTCAGTATCACAAAAAAATGTATTTATTGATGGATCCAATTTATCGAATTTTATCCGAGATATGATACATATCTATGCATTGTCAGAAGTTCAAAATCCAGAAGTAACTTATTGCTTGGTCTCAAATTTAATTTACTATGCAGTTTTTGATAATTCTTTTGGAAGATCGATAAGCATCAATAATTGTCAATTTGTTGATGTTAGGACTGTTTTCTTAAGGAGAGCCAATAGAAACAAAAGTTGTACTATCTCTAATTGCAATATTATCAATAGTGAAATCACTCATATGGAAGATTTAACCAACTGTTGTGTCACTAATTCTATGGGTAAATGTCCTGAATATAAATATCCATATATTGGAATGTATTCATGGGTATCTCCAAGGCCAGCAAAATTCAAACTCACCAAATTACACATTATCATTATTTCATTTGCTGCCGCCATTATTTTCTTTATAATAGTATCATCAGTTGTGTATTATGTGCAGAGCAAAAAGCTTGGTTATTTCATTAGGAGTTACGAAATGGAAAAAAGTATTATCGAAGACTTTGGATAATTATATTTTCACTTTTCGAATTCTCAATTCCAAAGAGTAAAATTTTATATATATTTTTGTTATTATAAACTATAGTATATTTATTAACAAACTAATATTAAGCATTGAGAGCATTAAATTCCGAGCATTTTGATGTTTTAATAACTCTAACACCAAAGAGAGTTTGCTCAGGATACGAATCGGAAACATATATTTCCATCATAAGTCTTTGCGATATATCGGGCTTCGAGAAAGCCTTTTTACCGCAATAATAAATCTTTTCAATTGAGTCGCAGTTATTGAAAGCATTAATGGAGATTGTGTTCAATGTTGGAGGAAGAATGATGATTCCTAATCTAGAACATTCGCCGAAGAAATTTCCCGAAATTGATGTCATTTTTGAGTTTGTCATATCAATGACTTCCAACGTTTTTGACTTTTGAATAAACAAACCACTATCGCTCGTTATTTGCGGTAGTTTTAGAACTGAGAACGAAGTTGTTGAGAAGACATAATCATCAATCTTATAGGGAATATTTGCAAACTGTATTTCATGAAGATTCTTGCAATTGAAGAAAATAGATCTTGGAAGGACATTAACTTTGCATCTGGAAAGATCAATGGATTCAAGCATTAAGCACTGGAAAAATGCATTTTCTCCCACCACAGAAACAGACGGTGGAAGAGTTATCTTCTTGATTCCAGAGTTTGAAAATGCACTCGATTGAATTTCATGAAGATTTGGAGGAAAACTGATGTTATCTAATTTCAAACAATTGTAGAAAACTCTTGAAACGAAAGACGTTATTCCACACTCTGACATATCTAAAGATTCCAAGAAAATGCAGTTCATAAAACCTTCTTCTTCAACGTTCATGACAGCTGCTGGAAGCTTCAATGAATGAATTTTAGTTCCTTGGAAGGCACTCGATCCAATGGTTTTAAGAGTCGGTGGAAGCAAAATGTATTGAAGCTCTGGACATCTAGAGAACAGAGAGGGAGGAATATAAGTAAGTTTCGTTTCTATGAAAGATATTGCAGTTAATAATGGACAAGCAAATGCGTTACTTTCTATCATAGTCAGACTCCTAAAATTCATATCTGTTATATTGGAATTGTTGAACGCAAAATCTCTAACGACTTCTAGTGTTTTCGGTAATGCTATGTACTTCAAATATGTGGTGTTGGCAAATACATTTGGCAATATTTCAGTGCAATTTGATTCTTCTATATCAACATAATGAAGCACAGAGTTTGCGAAAGCGTATGGCATCATTTTGCAACCAAAAGGAATTTCAACTTGCGTTACTTGTGTTCCTTCGAATACATATGCTCCTATTTCTTCTAAGAAGAGTGGCAATCGAATCATTTTAAGCGAGACACAGTTCATGAAGCATCTTGACTCGAGTAAATATACTTGTGTAAACGTGAGATTGATTTTGGTAAGATTTGGCATATCAACTAAAGCTGTTTTGATGATTTCTAATGATTCAGGGAAAGTAAGCTCCGTGAAACCTGTATATGACAAAGAGTATTCTCGGAGAGTTGTTAGATTTGGAGGGAACATTATGTTTGTGAGATTTTCGCATTTATAAAACAGTCTCTTTGGAAAAGTCAACATTTTCGCGAATCCCATATTTGCGGACTTTAATTTTGGAATATTTGCAAATGCAGACGATTTAATCTTTGCCAAACTTGCAGGAAGAACAACAAACTGCAGTCCTGTGTTCTCAAAGCATGATTTCTCTATGCTATTCAAACATGTTGAAAATTTCATGTATTCTAAGTTAACGCAATCTTTGAAACATGATGTATTGATGCATAGCAACTGAGTCTGTGATAAATCAACTTTCTGTAGATTTGAGTTGTTCATAAATGAGCCAAAACTTGTGTACTCAAGGTTTGGAGGTTTAAACACATCAATAAATGTTTCAGCAAACGATTTAACACCAATATACGACAATTTGTTTGAAAATTCTATAGTTTGCAAGTTCGAGCAACCAAAAAATGCATAATCATCAATAAATGATATAGAAGTATATCCCATCGACACTGTTGTCAAATTCATGCAGTTAGCAAATGCTGAATTTCCGATTGTTCTCAAATATTTTGGAAGCGCAAGTTCTGGAAGAGATGTATACATCAAAGCTTGAGGTTCAATCTCACTCAGCGTTTTTGAAAAGACTATGTTCAAAACAGATGAATTATAGAAAGTTCTGTAACTGATGACATCGAGATTTGTCCTTGAAAGATCGACGTATTCTAGCTTGCAGCAGAATGAAAATGCCCCTCTTTCTATAACATTCAAATGATAAGATGCTGCTAATGATGAAAGAAAAGTATTAGCGAAAGCATATTCTCGAATTATTTTCAAGGAACTTGGTAAAAACAATTCATGAATTGGCGTGCTATAGAAACAATAACTCGATATTTCAGTCAATGATACATTCTCCATGTTCAATGTCGAATCAATACTTGAATTCAAAAATGTGGCATTTCCCAATTTTTTCAGTGATTTTGGTAATTTTACTGATTTGAGTCGATTGCAATTTGCGTAAGAATAATCATCAATTTCCTGCACCGAAGTATTAGATAAATCCAAGTTAACAATTCCACTAGTTTCGAATGACTTGATGCCGATAATAAAGACAGTTTTCGAGATAATGAAAGAAGAAAGTTTCGTGCAATTATAAAAAGTATAATCTGGAATTTTGCGAAGTTGTACATTTGAAAAATCAGCAGAAATGAGTGATGTAGCATCACTGAAAAGTCCTTTTCCTATGTATGTCACTGAACTTGGAAGAATAATTTCTGTTAATGATGTTTTACTAAATGCGTAATTTAAAATGGTTGTAAGATTAACCGGGAGCTTTATTCTCTTGAGATTAGTGCACCCATAGAACATACTCTCGTTTATTGTCGAAATTAAGGATTTTGAAAGATCAATTGATATTATTGATAAACAATTTGAGAATGCACCAATTAGTACCGAATTAATGTGTTTAAGATCAAAATCCGATATTTTTGTCCCACTTAATGCATATTCACCAATGAATGTTATGTTTTTTGGAGGGATAATTGTCTTCAATGAAGTACATCCATTAAATAATCTGTCTGGAAGCTTCGTTATATTAAGAACACTTATATTTACGAATTTTAAGTTAATTGAACCCTCAAAAACTGCATTTTCTAGTATAAATTGTTGATTTTTGATTTGGAATTTCTTAATTCCTGTGTTAGAGAATGAATAATTAAGCAAAGATGTTATAGTATGTGGTAATTTAATGGTTATTAGACAAGGAGTGTTCAAGAAACATCTCTCCGGGATAATTTCGATAAAAGAATGGGAAATGTCAAGGTACTCGAGGTTATAATTATTTTGAAACGCGCCAGATTCGATTTTTGTTATATTTCCCAGAAATGTTATGTGCGTAAGATTTGTATTTTCGTAAGATTCAGATCCGATTTCTGTAATTCGTGAAATGTTATTGTTATATTCGATGTACAATGGCATAACTAAGCGAGATTTAACTTCTTTTGAACAATAAACGTCTGAAGTCATTACTTTCGTGATTCGAATATTCGTTGTGTTGAAAATGCTTTGGAAGCAAACTTTCTTGCACATAATGAAGACGCATTTGTCGTTTTCGTTATAATCTTCGGTGTAATCGATGATAGAAATCCCCAAATACAGCAGAAGACATAACATCAAAAAATTATGACTAAACACATCAACATTATTTCGTAGCAATATTAAAGTCATTTATTTTGATTTTGTTCCACTTTATATTGTTATTAGTCAAGATATCAAATCGATAATAAGAAATACTTGCATCATTGCATTATTGACCGGCACATACACAACTTGTTGGCAAATAATCACTATGAATAGATAATTTAGTGCTGAATATCTTTAATAAAATAATTTAGTTTACAGCTCTCTGCCATATAGCTACGAACCATAGGTGCTTCATTTTTACTAATAGACTTATCTAAGAAAAGTATATTAGTAAGTTTTGATAAAAATCGCGTATTGCTACGAAAACATTTATTTTCTTTATATCTTACATGTAACCTTACATCACGCATTAATTGATTTTTATAGTAACCCGACACTTAGTTCTCTCTGATAAATTGCAATATTAGACACATTACATTTTAAAAGAATGCATAATCATGCATAATGTATCTACTGAGCATATGTGGTCCATCATTATTTGTTCTAATGATGGAAATAAAATTATGAATTTTGTTTTGCTTAATATTATGGCTCAACGGGTTCATTAAGGACTTCATATGGTAATCTTGGTGCTAAACTATTCTCCAGGAGATCCATTTCTAACAATTGCTTAATCTTTTTGTTAATTTTATCGATTCTATATTTTTGTATATCACTTTCACTTCGCGGTATGTGTGCAAATATTTTTTGACATTTCTTATCGAGCAAATCGCACATAACAAAGATTAAAGCTCTCAGACCATTGAATTCTTTGCCATTTTCCCAAATCTGATGTATGTTCTGTTTCCAGTCTTCTGTGTTTTTGTATTTTTGATTCTCAAGTTTGCTTTTTACTGTTGATAAATCCATTGGATTTTTAATAATCGAGAAATATGTTTCTGACTACGGCTCATTTCGAGACACTGGTTTTGAAAATTCGATACAAAGTGGATTTGAAAGGAGTTTGTCCGCATATTTTAACGCAAACTCGTGTTCAAAACTATTCATATAAATGTTTTTATGTCACATGTCACTGAAAAATATCAAATGCTTGAATCTTTCTAAATACATATACAGTAATGTTTTTCGGTATCAATTTCTGTTAATTAAGAACATTATGCATATTTGAGTTTATATCTTGATAATTTCTATCAATATAGAATATTTAAAGCATTTAGTATCAAAGCTATCACATCATTCGTATTTTATGTACAATCATATGGTATAAACGATTTCAAGATATTCTAAAACAAAAAAAAATTGAATTTTCGAAATATTCGATTTATGTCTTGAGAATCAATGCATTTAGCCATTCAACCATTTTATCATATATGGCTATCACTAAATTTATGATATATTAATTACTTTTCTTATTTTAGAGAATCATAATTGTTTTTTGCTCATCAGCTTCAATAACAGTCCATCCTTTAATTCTATTGCTATATTTCATTAAAAGATACAGTAAAAATACAATGAAATGAGTTATGATAATTTTGTTCGGATCTTGATGATTAGTGGCAAATGACGGAAGAATTGACATTTGCCATATCAAGTTTTTGTTTCAATGTTATGGAGGAATATCAGCGAAATGAACGCTTACATATATTTGAGGCTTAAAATGAAGTACAATAAATACATAGAGTTAGAACAGCGTATTTTCGAATTCGATGGAGAAAAAATATGTAAATTTGCAAATGAAATTATTAAATTTTGCAGAGAACAAAATTGCGACACCTGTAGATATTACTATGTCATATCTTACGCTGCTGAATGTAATCAGATGCTTATGCGTAAATGCTGGCATTTATTTGAGATAATTTATGAAAGGACTAAAATTCGTCCATATTGTGATAAACTTGCTCCAACTTTTCGTTTATTAGTTGGAAAAGTGTGCAGAATCAAATTTGACCCATACATCATATCTTACAGCTATGAGCCATGGGATAAAGAATCTGTGGATGATATGTTAAATATATTTCCGACTGATTCTATTAAGTATTATATTCTTCATGATCAACTTGATAAATTCATTGATTACTGTGTGAAAAACAGGATTTCTTTTAACAGTACAATAAATATCAATGGACGCACTATCATGGATTGGTGTTGCTATTATGGAGCAATAAATATTTACATGCTGCTCTACAGTTATGGAGTCAGAGTTCAACAGAGTTCCATCGATTGTGCAATTCATGGCAAAAATCCAGAATTGATAAAAACGTATCTTGATTTATTTAAACCCACATCGAACACAATGATTGAATGCATTAAAACGCGCAACATTGATTTAACTATTATACTTCAAGTAGAGCATAAAATTAATATGCCTTATGAATCAATAATTGAATATTACGACTTTCCTTTGTTTTTATATTACATTTCAATATTTCCTTACTTGAATGCATTTTTTCCTGATTGCTGTGGATTCGGTATTAGAAAATTGGTCAATGAATTTCTTGAACAAGGAGCTAAGCTTGAACCTTCAATTGATCAACTGAAATCAGCATTAATCGTTTCTACAGAGCTGAATTTGTCTATTGTTGCCAACAGGTTGATTGAAGCTGGAGCAAATGTTAATGCTCATGAACAAAACGAATATATTCCAATAATGTTTGCAGCAATGAATGATAATCTTTCATTATTCAATAATCTTCTTTGCTATGGTGCAGATTATAGTGCAAAAACAGGAAATGATGGCTCAGTGTTGACTCTTGCTGCCGAATTCAACAGTCCAAATGTGCTTAGAAAACTCATCAATATGGGCCTAGAGATTAATATTCGTGATATAAGTGCAAGAACACCATTTTTTTTACACATTTCAATTTAATTGCATTGAAGCTGCCAAAATATTAATCAAATCTGGTGCAAATATTGAAGAGAAAGATATCGAAGGTAACACACCATTATTGATTGCACGTAAGCGCAAGAGATCTGAAATTGAAAAGATACTTCTTATTGCGGGTGCAAGTTTAATTGTTCAAAACAACAAAGGCGAAACACCTCTCAATATAGCACCAAGATACAATTCCTCAAAGTTTCCAAGTTATAAGATTCGTTTTTGGCAATCACAGGAAAAAATTCCAGAAGATTTCACTCAACTAAACCCAAAACACATCAGTTCATTCTTTGCGGGAATTTCTATTTGAATTATTATACTTTTAACTTGATATCCAATTTTGAGTGTTAACTTTATCAATATTTTGAGACTATTATTTATATATTCATATCAAACGAATGAGATTATCTTTGAATATAAAAATGCAATAATATGTGCGTTTGAATCATGGAAATAAGTATTTATGCTCATTTATAACACATTCATGCCATTTTAAAGTAGTAATTGTGATAAATCTAATCAAGATTAATCTTAATGTTGCTATTGATATATACCTTGCTAATAGAGAGTGAAGGTCTCTAGAAAAAATGCTTTTTTGGATAAAGAAAATAAAATCCACAGATTTTTTTTTCAATTAAAATTTGAATCAGTTCCCAAGAGCAATAAAAAATCAAAAATATTTAAAACTTACTTGATTAAGTTAATATCATCACTAGCACGGCGTTTCATTGTGAATTGTGGACCGCTGAGTGTTGAGCCTAATTCTCTATAGCCCACACCCGGTTCTGGGTCCTTCATCTTTGGCCTAATATGGAATATCGGCTTTGGCGCAGAAGCGAGAACAGATTCAAATCTTGGCTGATATGCACCAGGACCAGGTGAAGCTGTATTGGCGTACTTGAAGTCGTGGGTACCCTTCATCTTAATACCCTTTGTGCCATTCGCGTCGAACGTATGATCCTTCACATCGTAAGCAGCGGGACCTGGGCCAGGAGTTATTGAACGATGGAGTGATGACTGTGATTTAGTTTTCATGCCGTTGTGAGTTCCGAATGTATGGTGCCTGCTTCCCGCTCCGAAAGACGGCGGAATGTAAGATGCCCCTGGTGTCTGGAATTTATCAGTAACAAGGTTTGTTCTGCTGCCGAGCGTGATCCTTGTGACATTGCCAAGCGTTGAAGGAAGCTTCAGCATCCTCGTATCATCATAAACTATTTTTTCTGTTTGGCGCCCTTTTAATTTGATGGCAGTTGTCTCCAATTTAGTCGAAATGTTGTACGCAGCGGGTCCGGGCGTGCCGCCTTGGGTTCTTGAAACGTGCGCAATAAGCGGATCCCTATCAAATCCCTTCATTCCCGTCTAGACCTGAGAAATAACGTATTTAATCGTTGACAATTTTTTTTGAGAAATTTCATTTTAGATTTTCTTTGTTATTATGTATATGCATAAAATTATCTATATTATCTCATCAAAATTTTTCATTTCCTGAATTTCTTACATCGAGAAACAGAATTTTGCCAAAATTTTTGATATACATGTCATAAATTTTTTACATGTCATAATTCTTCACATCAAAACTCAATTCATTCAAAAACACTTTAAAACTCATCATAACATATATAAACATGAAGCAATAATGTTCTTATATGTTAGTTATCAAAAAAGCACGTTTTAATAATCATTACAATATATTGTTTGATTCAACACATGAAACAAAACATAACAACATTTGAAACCAAACTTCTTCAAATCTATGACAATTTTAATTTCATTGATATCATATTCTTTATAAAAATTGGCTTAATTCAATGAATTAGATTAAATTTCGACCAATAGATGCGTTTTTAGTCATTTTTAATATAATTATTAATATTTTTGCTGGTTATATGGTAAAAATATGTGTGTAGACACAACAAATTAACATTAGGTGCAAAAATATAAAATAATAAATTAGATATGCTTAATATATTTATATAAATAAACATGAATTCAAAACAGAATAACAAATATATGGTATGATTCCCTGTACAGAGAACATAAAAAATATGATTAAACTAAAAGGCAGCATTTCGATTGTATTTGCCTCTGTTCTTCTTTGGTAACCTCAGTAATTTCACGGTGAGTTGGCATTCGACTCAAAGCGTGTTGATCGTCGAGTTGATTAATCACCCATTCAAACACATCGTCAACATTAAAGTTTTCCTTGACACTTCCTGAGAAGTAGCCAACTGGGCCTAGATAATCCATTAATCTGCTTTCTACAACTTTATAATCGGGACAAACATCGGTCTTATTTCCAAAAATCGCCTTAACTTTCGTGCCACAGAAGCTAAGGTACTTATCTATATCGTTTATAGAAACAATTGATGTATAATCGACCAAAATTATAAATGCACTAATTTTTTCGAGGAGTAGTGGGGTTGAAGCAATAATTTCTGGTGCCTCTGCATCCAATATTTTCATAATGAACGGTTTATTAGATATTTCTGATGAAATTTCTGATATAGCAACACCAATGGATGGTTGATAGAAATCATTAAACTTATCATTGATGTATCTGTTGACTAGCTGTGACTTTCCGGATCCGTGCTCACCAAGAATTGCAATGGTCAAACGTTTAATTTCTTGCATCTAAAATTTGTAAAAACGTTATTGCCTCTGAAAGTTTTGTTGCATGAATTGTCTTGACATGTAAACTTAATTTAGTAATTTAATATCTATTAATATAATTTTAAACATTAAATTGTAAGGGACTTTAGCTCACCTGGGAGAGCGTGCGACTGAAGATCGCAAGGTACGTGGTTCAAGTCCGCGAAGTCCCAAATTTAATTTATAGTTTTTCGAACCTAAAAATATGTCACTTTTTTATTATAACAATGAAAATCCTAATGATCCTAATCCACCACAAAACAATGAAGACTATACTAATGATATTGAAACCAAAATCCAAACTGCTATGGAGATATTCAAACGAGAATTAAAGAATGCCTCAAGCAAGGAAGACTTCAAACACACACACAAATGGAGTTAGTAATTAGATGTTCGCATCCGTCACGACTGCGCCGTGACTTCTGCGAACATCTATTTAAATATATTTACGACAGAGTTAGTTTTACAAGTTAGGTCCCCCCATATAGAAAATAAATTTTTGAATTACTTACAAAACTAACGTTAATTTTATTTTGGAATTCCTGACTTTATAAAATGTATTCAGTTTTGAAAATAATTTATGATAAACTAACTAACTAACTAACTAAAAAAAGAAAGCGAAAGGATTTATGAAGTCAGAAATTTGAAAAATAATTTTAGTGGTTATGAGAGAAATGTATTTGGATTTAATAAACCCTATACCACGTGTAAACAGTAATGTATGGAGGCATGTAATCAGTACCTGAACCAGTGTCGGCAGTGTTTCCGTAAACCGAATGAATGTGACTTCCTGCATGATCAATAACAACAACAAAAATGCGGCCTGCCGGCGAGAAAGCTCGCCTTCGCCGCGTGTGTAAAGAGGGCAAGCACGGTTTCAGCACGTGTGTAGGAGTCAATTTTATCAAATAGTGCCGATTTCGTTCACTTTGTGGAATAATGGTATTTTAAAAATTTTGATTTGTTTTTGTGTTTTGCATTATTTCGAACGTTTGTTTTGTTGAGAGCCGTGCTTAGGGGTTCAAACGTTTGTCTGTTTATGTGTTTAGAGCTGTGTTTAGAGCTGTTTAGAGCTGTGTTAGGGGTTCAAAATGTGACTTGAGACATGTTTTTAGACATTGCTTTCAACCGATAAATAAGGTGTGTTTTTATATGTTGTCTCGAGTGTCCTGGTGGACCGGGTCGTGAAAAAAGTTCTTAAAGGGTTGACAACATGACATTCTGACAACACGTGTTAGAGCCGTGCTTAGGGGTTCAAACGTTTGTCTGTTTATGTGTTTAGAGCTGTGTTTAGAGCTGTTTAGAGCTGTGTTGAACGTTTGTCTGTTTATGTGTTTAGAGCTGTGTTTAGAGCTGTTTAGAGCTGTGTTGAACGTTTGTCTGTTTATGTGTTGAGAGCTGTGTTTAGAGTTGTTTTAGAGCTGTGTTGAGAGCTGTGTTTAGAGCTGTGTTGAACGTTTGTTTAGAGCTGTGCTGAACGTTTTGTCTGTTTATGTGTTTAGAGCTGTTGTTTAGAGCTGTGCTGAACGTTTTGTCTGTTTATGTGTTGAACGTTTTGTCTGTTTATGTGCTTAGCCTGTTGTCTGTTTATGTGTTTAGAGCTGTTGTTTAGAGCTGTGTTGAACGTTTTGTCTGTTTATGTGTTGAACGTTTGTCTGTTTATGTGTTTAGAGCTGTGTTGAACGTTTGTTTAGAGCTGTGTTGAACGAGTGTTTAGAGCCATGTTGAGAGCTGTGTTGAACGAGTGTTTAGAGCTGTGTTGAACGTTTTGTCTGTTTATGTGCTTAACCTGTTGTCAAAATGTCATGTTGTCAATTAAAAAATAAACTCTTTTAAGACCCAGGACACCCAGGACAGTGAAAAGTAATATATTAAAAACGTACGAAAACATCAGCTGAAGTGAATTTTAGAACCGGTCCACTGTCCCGGGACAAACCAAAGTGAAAGATGAAAACAACAAACAATGTTTAGCCTGTGTTGAGACTTGTTGAGACTTGTGTTCATGAAACTTCAAAAACAAATGTTCAGACTGTGTCGTGCTTGTGTTTTGACTGTGTTCAGACTGTGTTGAGACTTGTGTTGAGACTGTGTTTAGCATGTTTTGAACCAAAGTGAAGAGCATGTGTTCATGAAACTTCAAAAACAAATGTTTCGACATGTGCTTAGCATGTGTTTGAACCAAAGTGAAGAGAAAAATAAAAGCAAAAACGTTCATAAGACTTCAAAAATAAATGTTTGGCATGTGTTGAGACTTATGTTGAACTGTGTTTGAACTGTGTTGAGACTTGTACTGAGAGCATGTGTTTGAACTTTGGTTTGAACTGTGTTCAACATGTGTTTAGCCTGTGTTGAGAGTTGTGTTGAACCAAAGTGAAGAGAAAAATAAACAAACAAAGGTTCACAAGACTTCAAAAACAAGGTTCAGCACGTGTTTAGCCTGTGTTGAGACTGTGTTGAGACTTGTGTTGAACCAAAATGAAGAGAAAAATAAAAACAAAAACGTTCATAAAGGCTTGAGACTTGTGCTGAACGTTTGTTGAGACTTGTGTTTATAAGAACTTCAAAAACAAATGTTCGCACTGTGCTTAGCATGTCTGTTTAGCATGTGTTGGATTTGTGCTTAGCATGTGTTGAACCAAAGTGAAGAGTTGTGTTGAGAGCCTGTGCTTAGCCTGTGTTCACAAGACTTCAAAAACAAATGTTCGGGTGTGTGTTTTATTTTGTGATCAGCGAGTTCTTGTAATTGTAAATGAATGATAGCTCGACGATGAAATGACAATAGCGGGGCAGGATGTTATGAATGCCGTCAGTTGTGAAACGAATTTGAAAATTTGATTCATTCGT
>JALKBU010000354.1:0-46009 GCA_023091735.1 Trichomonas tenax
AGATTCTAACAGACGATGCCAGCGTTGCGGTGATGGTTGCGATCAATGCACAGACTCGACTCATTGTCTTCAATGCTTATCAGGAAAATATTATAATGATTCTAAGTGTCTTGACTCGTGTCCATTATCGATGTATGCAGATTCATTAAATGCCTGCCAGTTTTGTTCCCAAAAGTTTTGCGATCGTTGCCCTAACAATATTTGTTCAAAATGCCAGGATGGATTCCTTCAAGACCCAGTCACTAAATCATGTTATAAGAATTGTCCTTCAGGTCAATTCTGGAACAATATTTCCTATGAATGTACTCCATGCACAGATCACTGTAGTGTTTGTTTAAATGGAAGCACTTGTCAACAATGTGAAGCAGATTATTATTTTGATCTTAACAGCAAATGTGTGCCATCTTGTCCTCCAAAAACTTATAGTGACATTAGAAAAGTATGTCATCAATGTCCATCAGAGTGTGAACTGTGTGATTCTAATACAGCATGCACTTCATGTCCAACTGGAAAGTATCTGCATAAAGGTAAATGCCTTGATGAGTGTCCTAAAGGATATTATGACCGAGATAATCGATGTTATGACTGCCATAGCAGATCAATACAACAAGAAGATCTTTACAAATGCCCAGATTTCACTAAGAAATATCATAGATATCTAGCATTCATTAGAAAACTCTCAAGTTTACAAATTTCATTGATTATATTGCTCCTTAAAATATATTGATAGGAAAATAATCGCATTTCATTCAATTTTTTTAAATAAAAAGTTTAACCTTAGTTGCAATCATCAATGTACTCCAAATCTAATAGCAACGATTAAACGCGACAATTCCTGTTAAAATTTGCGAAAAATGCGATCAGAAAAATTTCACTGGAAAAAGCACCTCTCAAAATTTTCAAAATTGCGATATTTGAATATAAAGTACCATTATTGGAGGAAACTGTTTAAATGTTTTTTTTTTTTTTTTTTTGTGGATGACACTTATTAATTTTGTCGCATGAATGCTTAATAATTCCATATATATTTGGCACAAGAGGAATATTGTTGAATTTAGAACGGAATTAAGAGACTTGAAAAGATTGCATCACAAACATAATGCAACAATATGTTGATATTTGATATTTAAGTTCATAATTATATACATTGAATTCGATTTCTAAATGCAATATTAACGCACCTTTTATTTATTGCAATATTTCGTACCAAGAAATAATATATTTTGCAATTGCAATTTAGGAATTATGATAAATCAACGAATAATCCATAACAATTGAAAAGGAATTAGAAATAATGATGTCAGGTTGTCCCATTTCCAATAGACTGAAAAATTCGAGGACCAGTCAAAAGACCGCATTCAATTTTTGCAGGGGCGAAAAATTATTTTCTTGGGTCCTCCTGTTATAATTTTTCTTAATTTTATTTTGTTCATATAAGAAAATTTTAAGATGACGATATAGGTAAAACAAAATTTTTTTCATATGGTTGTCAACAAATAGCATCTTCCAAAAGGCTAAGCATTTCAAGTGAGGTAAGTTTTGATGCCCAGGTCTGTTTTTTTTAAATCCAAAGGAATTAGTCACTAAGAATGAAGATGATATACTTCTTCATGATGGCAACTTGCTCGGACCATCTGATTCTCTCATCAGCTAAACGGACAGTGAGCTTGCCAGCGCGCTTGAGTCTTGCTTGTGATTTGGCGAGCCTGGACATCTCACGCTCGAGGTCGTCATATTGCTTCTTGTAGGCAGCAAGAGTGGCTTCAATCTCAGCGAGCTGATGACATCCACTTAGTGGCCTTAAGTATTACTGTGACTTCAGCGACCTTCATCTACTTTGGTTCGTCATTTCTGAATGTATCTTCGGACTTGTAAATGATTGTAGTTCAGATACAAAGTAATCTAGCAGCTCTGGATATTTTAGAGACTTCTTCAACGTATGGCTGAGCTTACTGGGTATTGCCGGTGGAACGTGGTGATCCTGAGAATATATTGAAGAAACTTTGGAAATGATCGGAAATGAGTATCACAGCGGAATACAGATGGTTTTTATAAATGGCTGACTCGGCGACTTTAAGCAGTTTTAAAGCTTCTTCGAAGAAGTGGAAGAACTTGGTCGAGTTCTCTATGAGCTTCAGCGGCCATTTGTTCAGCTATGAGATACATTTTCTTTCATTAGAGCTGCCTCTGCTATAAATTTTAACAAGTATATGTAGTTTAAAAAGGGCAAAACTTAGGAAGAAGGGTTCCAGCATCTTGATGTTTGCTGACATAACGGCGATGCTTTGTTTGGCTATGTTTTGTAGTGACTGAGCGTGTTTCCAGCTACTTTGTAGTGAAGTTGGACATAAATAATAATTATGTCACTTTTCTCCCGCCAAATAATGTTTTCGATAATTTTTCTTCAAATATATTATCATAATGATTTTGACCCGAAAACATTATGTTTAACGATGTTTTTTTTCACAAAATTCATTTTGAAATTGTTGATTATATTCATAAAAGAGGCATGGTTGAAAAGTGACAATAATGGTCAATGTGACAGTTCTATACAAAGCAATATTAAAAAATGTAGTCATCAAACCCTCAGTTACGCACAGAATGAATCTCTCGGCCAAACATTGTCATTTTCACTCTTTATTATCTTGTTTTTCAGGTTTTATGTTCCAAAATTTTTAAAAACGATTTCAAGTTAACATCAATCCCTAAGTTACACATTGAATGAATTTATAAGCCATACACTCTCATCTTCACTCTTTATTATCTTGTTTTTCAAGTTTTAAGATTACAGATCTTTTCATATTTTAGAAAACATGTTTTATTCCTTATTATCAGCAATAACATCATTAAATCTTTTGATCAGTACTCTCAGTGTTGGTAGAAGAAAATTTGGCTCCACCAGTCTTCCTTCACATCATTTTTGTTACAATAAGAATCTTGGTATATATTGAAGATAAATATTCGAATATAATACATAATTGAAAATATGACATTTTTACTTTACAAGTGTCAGAATCTGACTTTATGTATCAGAACCTTAAAATGTAACTGCACTTTTTTACACACTCCAACCGAAAACTTTTAATCAAAGTCATTTTATTTCACATATTATTCATATTTTTATTATATATTTAATGTATTTTTAAGATGCTGAGTGAAAATAATCAAAAAAATGATTGTTTTGTTGATAATTTCCGAAACCATTATTCATGAATATTCTGGCAAACCTGAGACTAATGGAACTCTGTATCCTGGTGAGTATAGAATTGCCTGCTTTGGGGCTCAAGGAGGATATGCATTTGATGATGGTTATAAAAGTGCAGAAGGTGGTCCTGGGGCTTCAGGATGGATGGTCCTGAACGTGAAATATAGGATTAATTACACAGCATATGGTGGAACACAAGGTTCAGGTAAGATAAATGGAAATGCAGAAGGTGGTTGGCCAGATGGAGGCAGATCTGGTAAAGATAATTCAGGTGGGAAAAATGATGGTCCAGGTAGTGGAGGTGGTTCGAGTCGATTTTATATAAATAATTCAATTGCAATGGTTTGTGGGGCTGGAGCTGGTGGAATTAACAAATACAATGGCCCTCCTGGTGGCGGTATTGGTTATAACTATATAATTGCTAACAACTATGGGGAAAAATCAAACACGAATTTTAAAATGATAACCGATCATTCTAAATCAACTAAGGATTTTCAAGCTGGGAATGGAGAAGAAGCTTCTTCTGTCCCTGGAGCAGGTGGAGGAGGTGGTTATTTTGGTGGAATTGGAGGAACAAATGATGGAAAGTATTGGAAACGTTCTGGTGCAAGTGGTGAATCATTTATTGACGCAACATACACTAAAAACTATTCAATCAATGATGGTAAAGTCTCTCCAAACTATGGCAATGGTAAAATTGAAATTTTCTTGAATTATTATTGTCCACAGAATTGTGATGTATGTTATTCCAAGAACAAGTGTTCAATTTGTGGTTCATCAGCAAAATATGAGTACAATGGATTATGTCAAATAGACTGTCCTCCCCGAACAACTGCTGTTGAATCTGAGAATGGAATTCATTGTGAAGAATGTTTAGTGGATTATTGCGATGATTGTTCTGATGATAAATCAATTTGTAAAACATGCATTGAAGGCTTTAAATTGAACAACAGTAAATGCCTCAAAACATGCGAACCTGGGTTTTATCAATCATCGGAAACTAAATGTTCTAAATGTCCTAAAAATTGCTACAGCTGTAAAAATGATCATAAATGTAGCATTTGCAATTCTAATTTTTTCTTGACAAAAGAGATGACTTGTGAAGCTAAATGCCCCAAAAAAACATATGCTGATGCATCTAATAAATGCATTAATTGCCCCGCAATTTGCGAAACATGTTTCCAAGATCAATGCTTGTCTTGTCCTGAAGGAAAATTTTTGCATGATGGAACTTGTGATTCAAAATGCCCCGAAGGATATTTTGGGAAAGATAAAATCTGTGAAAAATGTCCAAAGGATTGTAAACATTGTGAAAATAGTGAATCTTGTACAAAATGTATGGATGGCAAATTCTTCCTCAATAATATCTGCTATGGTCATTGTCCAAAGGAATATTTTGGCGGTATTGATTATTATTGCTATTCTTGTCCAGAAAATTGTACATATTGTGATAACAATTATAGCTGCAATGAATGCATTAATGGAATGTATGTTTTTAATTCAATGTGCGTTACTTCATGCATTGATGGATATTATCCAACATTAACAAAATGCAATTTATGTGATGAAGATTGCGTGACATGTGCAAACTTTTCTTCAAATTGTTTGAAATGCCGCGATATTAATAAGTTTGTTTCAAATGATGGAACATGTGTCTGGAAAAAGACCGAATCTTTTAATGGATATCTCAAATTGCGGAACAAATATTATAATTTAAATCACCCTTCAAACAAAAAATAAATTATAATCAGTTATTTTTATCAAAATAAATAACAAATATAGGTTTATATACATAATGACAATAACGATATATAACAACATCATTTCTTTCCAGTCCACATTTCTCTTAATTCCTGGTTTTTAGCTTCTCTTCTTGCTCTAACTGTTTCCCAATGGATTTGATCATCTGTCTTTCTTGCACTGCTTGTTTGGGCTCTGTGTCTGGCCTCTTTTCGTGTCAACTCTTGTCCCTCTCTGTTGAAAAGAGATGAATTCTTTTCAACTCGTTTTAACATTTTTCTCGTTTCTTTGGAAACACGTTTAAATTCCTCTTCTTCAGCTTTCCTGCGCTCATTGAGGCTTTTCGTTTTTACTTCGATTTGTTCTCTCAGTCTTCTCAAATCAGGTTCGATACGTGCTGCAACTTTAATTTCTTTCTTTATTCTTGCGTCTTCCTCTTCACGCTTCACTCTGTCAGCTTCAGCCTGTTGAACAATCTTTTGTCTAACCATTTGATTCCTTAACTGAGTTGCCTTCGTTGTTGCTGGATCATAAAATGCTTTTTTATCCTTTTCGCTGATTTCTGCCTTCTTCATGTTATCTTTATCATCAGCAACTTTGAATTTAGTTTTCTTATGTTGTTTTGGAGGTGGTGGAGGGACTTTTTCTCCTATTTCTTCAAGCTTCTGTTCACCAATGAGTTTTCTTAGTTTTCTTTCTTTAATAAGATCAGCTTCATCAGGTATAAGGTCATATTTCTTCTTTGGTGGACTGTTTTCACGCCTCTGCGATTCTTCCAATCTTTTTGCTTTCAGTGATGTTCTATCTTCCTTTAAAAATATCGGGGACTTATCTTCGAGTGGACGTGATTTGTATTCAATTGGTTTTGGTCTCTCTTCTGTTTGCCCATATTTTCTTGCTGATTCTTCACTCTTCTTTGCAGATTCTGCTTTTCTTTTAGCAGCTTCTTCTTTACGCTTTGTAACAAGTTCTGTTCTTTCTTCTTTCATGAATTCCGGAATCTTATCTTCAACAGGACCGGCTTTGAACTTCTTATATAGTTTATTTTCTTCCTCTAAATGTTTTTGATATTTTTCTTTCGCGCTTTTGTTGTTTTTGTCTGTAGTTGTTAAATCATTTAAAACTCTGTTGTACAACGAACTTTGTTTTGTGTCTGTATCTGTTTTGCATGAAATTGTTGTTTTCTTTATGATTGTACTGCTTTTTAACAGAGAATCACCCATAGTTTGTGTATTTGTCGCGAAATTTGTTGAAACGAAGTCTGTGTCGTTGTGAGATGCAAGAAGATTAGTGTCTGATGAAAAATCAGTTGTGTTCTTATTTTTGTAATTTTCTTTTGTAGACGCTAAGCTCTCCGTTATTGTGACCGACTTTCTTGGTTTATCTTTAGTTTCCTCTTTTGTTGATTCCAAATTAAAGTCAGATGTCATAGTGTCGTGGAATGAAGAAATGTCCTGCATAGTTGATATAGTGTCGGCATTTTTATTTGCATTCGATGATTTTTGAGTTAGGTTTACGGATGACATTGGTGATAATTTTGAAATCTTTGATGTAGAGTTGTCGAAGTCGTAGTTATTTCCTGTGGTATCCATCTTAGCGGATTGTGACTTGCGAACGACGAACGATGATTTATCTTGGCTTTTATTAAGTTTTTGGACACCACAAGTCATTAATTCCGATTCCAATGCGTCAGATATTCCGTATTTGTTTGTTTTTGTTTTAGATGACGAATCAAAGTCATCTGAAAAGGACACGTCACTGAATTGCGCTTCTGCGTCCAAATCTTTGAAATATGTGTATCTTGCTGACGAAATTGTCTCCTGCATCTCCCTCTCTGATGCTTCACGTCGTTGAATACTCAAATTATGAGAGGAAGAAATGAAATCGAGATCAGATTTCAAAGCCTCTCCAATTTTTGATGGATCTGTAGTGGTCACTGGAGATCTTTCCTTTCTTGGAGGCTCTGCTCCATCAGAATCCATTGAAACATCGCTAGAGAAAGAAAATGTTGATGGATCAGAGAAATCCGAATCTGCGCCTTTCTGGTTGTCCAAACCGTGTTTTTCTTGATACTCCCACTCAGTCATGGGTATTTTCTTGGGCTTTTTGTCTGGATGAACCGGTCTGTCCGCAAACCAGGAAGAATCCAGCAAGCTCATTTATCTAAACGTACAGTTATTATTTTGGCTAAATTTTGACATGTAAATTATTTTTTGTTATGTAAATGAATCCATTTTGTAATGTAAACATAAAAATGATTTTAACATGTAATGCATTTAAAATTTCTGCAGTGTAAAACAAATTTTGTTATGCAACAAAAACATTTTGTAATGTAAAATCGATTTGGCAAGTAATTCTATTTTTTCTCGTAAACATCATTTGTCATGTAAACACTCTAATTTATGAAAAATTTTGTCGTGTAAAAAATTTTAATGTGTCATAAAAAATTATTTGTTACTTTTTTATTATTTTATTTGGAAGTTTAAAATTGGAAGATATATATCTCGAGTATTGATTTTTATATGCATTTTATCGTTAGCTTTCTTATTTGCGATAGCTGTCTTTATAACAAGAATAAATTATTTCAACATTTTTCATAAATTTCCAAATTGCATCTCAACTTCTGTAAATAGTACCAAAAGTTCTTCTAGTGATGTAGCGTTTTTGTTTGCTGACAAAATATCTAATGGATTAGAAATTGCGATTTCATCTTTGAGATCTTCTGGAACAAATGGTAGAATTGTTCTATTTTTGCCATCAAATATTAATCTTCATTCTAAATATCTTGAATTTTTAAAGAACAATAGTGTTGAAACATTTTTTTATAATTTGACCAAAAATTTTGTTCCTCACTTAGACAGATATGTTCATGAACTCAAATATTTGATGGAAAATATAAACACAACAAAAAGAATACTTCATATTGATTCTTTTGATACTTATTTTCAGTCTGATCCATTCAATAAAATCAAATACAACAAACTTACTTTTTATGGTGAAGGGTATTTTATTAAATCATGCCATTGGAATAGAAATTGGATAAGGAACTGCTATGGAGAAGAAGTTCTGAAGACAATTGGCAAAAAAGAAATTCTTTGTAGTGGAACAATTTCAGGAAACGCGACTGAATATTTAAAATTATTACAGATTATAATCACAAGTCCGCAATTTGAATCATGTCATAATCATTCCTTAGATCAAGCATTTTTGAACTATCTTGTATATAATGGCAATGTTACATCAAATAATATTTCATATAATATAGAATCATGTGATGGCGATGTTTTAACAATGTCGCGATGTATGCATAACAAAAGCATATATTTTATCAATAATAGCTTATTTAAAGGTCTTGGTTCATCCCCACCATCAATCATTCATCAATATAATAGATTTGGTAACGCTCAAAAAAATATTGAATATTTATGTTATAGATAGAATCGCTGATATAATAAACAAATAGAAGTTCGATTTTTTTTATTTCATGAATGCGCAAAAATTTTGCCAACAACAAAATTTGACAAAATTATTTAATCAATGTCTAAAACAGTTCGAAAATCAGCTCAATATAAATCAATGAAGCTCTCCGAAGCCATTTTATATTTAGGAGATCTAGACGATGATAATTTTCTCGAAAATTTTCTGGCTACTAGAATAGATATTGATAAAAACAGTTCTCCTCTTGAATTGATTGATCTTATTGACGTATTTGCAGAAAAATAGGATCATATTCACTCCAGTGTTGCTTTAATGTCTTAAGATGATTTTTCGACGCGAATGAAGTAAGCGAACAAGATCAAAATACAAATCAACCAATTAATCAGTCAACAAGAGATAATCAAATGATAGAAACAGACATTGTAAATAAAGATTCTGATAATAATCGAAATAAACAAACTATTGAAACTATTGAACCTATAATTTGCAACTTTGAAGAAAATGATCCTCAACAACAAATATTTAAAATATACATTGATGGAACAAAACCTGATTATAACTTCCACTCCAAAGTTATAAATTACGCATGTCTACTTCCATGAAAATTCACGCCTGTAATACACATAGTGTTTGACACAAAAAAATATTTAGGGGAAGTAACTCTGCCCCTAAAAAATAAATTATATAGCCAAAAAAATAGCGTATTATTAATGTAACCATAAATCAAATTTTTGATCTCAACAATCGAATCAAAATATCACCAACAATATATGTATTTCTCCAGAAATATCTCCATTCGCAATTAAAATTGATGAAAGAGCAAACATGTCTAGAATCATTTCAAGCAAATTTGAATTGCCATTCCAACTCGAAATGGAAAATCCTTATTTGGAGCTTTGTGGAGCTATTGTTGAAATATTTCTATGATTCTTCATTTGGCTGTATGTTCATAATGGCAGATGACATCAAATTTCTTCACTCTTTTTGTTTATCAAAAATTATTGACAATATGGAACTGGTGGAGCAATTTATTTTAACGGCCTCAGTTCTATAATTCATCATAGATTCTGTGCGATTAATGTATACACAAACAACAATGGAATTTTTCTTTTTCAAACTGCCATACATCGTCCTCAAGTTATAAAAACAAAGCTATTGAATACTCGATGACGCAATATTCTCAATCAAATGCATGGTATTTAGCACATTTTGAGTATGGAGAGTGCGGTATTTATTCATCAAGCATTTCCAAAAATACTGTTTTTAGTTTCTCTGGTTTTTCGATTGCTTCCTTATATAAGCATGTCAAAGGATTCATCAGAAGAAACTGAATCACCTTATTTTCCCAAAATTATCATACACAAAAATAAGGTGTAATTTTTTTCTCATTGCATAAATGTTTTCATTGTGCGATGGATAAAAATACTAAGGTGAATAAGATTTTCGCAAGATAGCCTTTAAAGAAATTGGCACTTTTAGTGATTTTCACAGTTGCTTGATATACAGCCTTGATTTCATCTTTTTTGTCTCCATAACACTTATTTGATTATATAAATTCGTTTAACTCTAAGGTTTCAGTTTTTGAATTTGTCAAAATTCTGAATCTTGTTCTAAATTTTGTGCGCTACTCATTCTTTATCATATTTCAAAAAAAGTCTTATCTGCAATTCAATTTTTTACAGGTTTGCTTTATAAAATATTATAAAGAATGGGGTTTTCAAAAATATTTAATTCAATGAGTTTTTCTCAATGTTTGTTGTTCTCTTTGTGCTCTGCTGTGCGCTTCACAGAGATGTAGCTCCATCAGATGTTTGGAGGCTCTTTTACGATGACATGTATAATGGAAATGACTATACATCCTGTGAAAAATGTGCGATCTCATCTTACCAAAATGAAATCTTCATTTTCAGTGGATATTTCCATGATCTAGCATCAGGGTGTATGTATATAACATCAAGTAGTATCAAAGTTCTTCAATTATATTGTTTATTTAACAAATGTTCGCGAAGCAGCAGTGGAGGAGCAATATATTTCAGTTGATCCAGTTCTATAATTCAACATAGATTCTGTGCGATAAATGTTTATGCCAGCATTGATGATTTGTTTTCTTATTCAAATTGTCACTCTTGAAAATTGTACAATTCATGGACCATATAGTAATGGAGCAGCATTTGCAAAAGAAAATAGCAATGGGTATATATTCATCATCATCATCAATTGCTAAGTTGATAGTCTTTTATGTTATAATAATTATGGAACATTCAGTACAACTGGTATTATAACAAGGAGTTCTTTGAATGTTCTTTCTCATTTCTCTACTTTTAATTGTAGAGCAGAAATTAAGATGAATGATATAAACATTAGAGCAGCAAAAGAAGATTCATCATATGATTCTAAACCTGAAGCACTGTTGCATATGTTACAAGGAATCTATATGGCCACAACATTTGATTTAAATTTAAAAACTTTTTTTATTTTTATTTTTTTTCCGGTCAAATGTTAAGCGAAAAAAATACATATTTAAATTGCAATTCTGAATGCAAATGATATAAATATAATTACTCCTATATATTGCGTATGATTATAAAGAAACTGACATTATATCTTTAGTCACTGATGATTTACATTAATTTTAATTCGTCATAAGTGCAAAAAAATAGAATTGAATTCCATGATAAACAAGTTAAATTTAATACAAAAATTTAAACTGAAGAAAATTTCTCGTTAAATTATAGCCAAAATCTTATTACTGAAGAAATATTGATTGAAAAATTTGCAAAATAATTGAGTTTGGAAGGATTTTTGGCGTAAAACTTGAAATACGCAGAGAGTCTATTTTAAAATTTAACTAAAATCAACAAAATTATTCAATAATGAAAAAAACGTTTTTGGACCAAATTTATAAAAAAAATGTCTGAAAATGATGACGAAAATGTCCCAAAACTGCAAAACAGCGAAAGAATTTCCTCCATGATTGACGTTAAGCAGAAGATCATCGACGGAAGCGAAAATATCGAAATAAGTTCCCGAGAAGACGAAAATGCAGCTGTAAACCAAATAAAAATCGAAGAAAACATTAAAATTGACGTTGATGATGGAATTGTGAAGCTCGCAGAGCGCGTTAAAGAAGAAAATCCGGCAGAAATCGAAGATCCAGTTCAAACATTGATTTCGAATCAAGTTTGCGGCGTTTTGAAACCAGAAAACGAAAAGAAAGAGGAAGAAACTACAAATCTCTCGAATCTTGACATCTCATCTGTAATATCAAAGCCTGCAGAAAAAGTTATCGCGAAAGTTGAAGGAACTCAAGAAACAGAACAAACACAAGACAAAGAAGAAGACAATAACAATGACGAAAACGAAATGTTACAAATTAATATTGACGAAAAAATCAAAGAAATTCCCAAGCAAGTGCAGGAAGAGATGGAAAAACAGAAGTCAAAAGAAGAAAATGGCTATAAAAAAGAGGATCTCTCGTTCTTTAATGATACTTTTCAAACTGAAACGAAAAAAGTCGCTGAAGTTGTTGAACAGCCTGACGAACCTCAAATGGAGAGCGAGCCTCCTCCAAGGCAAGAGAAAAAAACGCAAAAAACGGCAAAACAATGTGAAATTCAATTATCTTCTTCTCCAAAGCGCAAACGTGCAAAAAGCGTTTTCGGAGATGAACCGATGCCATATACTGAGAACGATCTCGAGATGGCCTATAACGCTTTCGTTAAAAAGAACGAACTCCCTGCATTTTTGATGCGTGATTATGTTATTGATTATGCACGTGTTCACGCTTTAAAGGCGGCGATTGCTGAGAACTACGATGAAGCAGCGAGAAGAGAACGCATCGTTGACAACATTGTCGCTGCATTTAACAACGATCAAGGCCAATTCGACACTGAATCGAAGCTCAGCAGTCTCGAACACAGATTGCAATTCGCTCGTGATCAAAAACAGAAAGTTACGAACAAATATTTGCAGCAAATCGAAGAAATGCGAGCAAATGAAAAGAAGCGCATGGAAAAGCTTGTTTCAACACAAAACCAGGAAATTGAAGATTTTCAGGCTGATTGCCAGAACCCTGAGTTCCTTATCAAGTTCTCTAAGCCATCACTTAAACTGATGCAGCTTAAAAAGCAGCAAAAGAACTTAGCTCTCGCGCACGACTTTGAAGGAGCAAAGAACATCAAACTCGTTGCAGATAAACTTCAGCAGTCAGAAACAGCAGCTGCAAGAGATAGAGCGGCTGATTCTGTTAAAATGAAATACAGAGAGATCGTAGACAGACACGACAGAGCATTGAAATGCCAGAAACTTAATTCACAGAGAAAAGTCACCGAAAAAGAATCACAAATGCACTGCGAGATAGAAGCATATGATAAGCTTATAAAACAACTATTGGACAAAATCAAAGATGCTAAGTCCGGTAGAGTGTCAACTCTTCCTTCTTTGTCGACTGGAAGACCGATTCCTTTGAGTGCGAAGAAGAAGATTTCACAATTCAGGCGTTCTGCTGGAAAAGCGAAGTTGGATGTGAAATTAGGTAATATCAACAAGATTCTTGGTTTGTATGTGAAGTAATCGTTATATTTGTTTATTAAAATCATGATTTATTATTTCGTTTTTTTTTATTTCTTGAATTATCCTTTAACTATATGAAAATTAGATACAAATTCTAGAAATATGAGAATCCTTGCTCTATCAAAGTAGGATTAAATTTAAAAAAATTGAATAATCACAAGTTCAAGGAACTGGTATATTAAATATAGTAACACCTATAAATGTGTATTATATACTTAGATGCAATCGGCTTAAATCAAAGAAATAAATGAAAGTTAATTATTTTAATCAATCTATAATTTTCTCTTGATAGGAACAAGTTTTCCTATTCAATTATTGAAATTGAAGCATATTTTATAAACAAAATAAGTTCCATACGTTTATCGAACATTTCCGAGTTAAATTTTGGGCTCCACTTTTTTCTCTTTTACTCTTTTGAGTTTTGCGATTTTTAACGAGTAACCCCCTTCCGGGATGAATCTGATGAAACATTTACATGCTTTTTTGGGGTACTGATTCTAGTGGTGCAATCTGTTTCATGATCTTAGCAAGGTATTACTTAATCATGATATGATTACAAACAGAAACCCATTACAAATCATTAATGGGCTTCTGTTATGAATCTCTTTGATGATTATAACAAATATATCTCACTATTATAGCGTTCGCTCGCTTATTTTTGCAAGAGTTCCCCTAGAAAAATCAAAAAATAGAAAAGAAAAAATACGCTACGCGCAGGAGTCAAACGGCATTCCTTTGCCCATACATCGAGCATACCTAAAGTTATGCTACCTCAAGTTCACACAAAATTTGCTCATTGGTAACATTACATATCAAATTGTCGACTTTACATGACAAATATCAGATAATAAGTGTGTCTAACAGGGGACTGGGACAAAATAGAACAACGTGCTTTTCTGACATGTAACTTATTTTTGACATGTAAAGTCAGGATGTCAAAATAAAGGAAAGTGACGTGTTTGCGCGGGAAAAAATGGAAAAGTGTCAATCGGTTGAAATGGATTGAACTCAATGTTGGAAGCCAAAGAAGACTTCATTATGAGTAGTTGTGGCCTCATAGTGAAGGATGACCTGGTGATCTAGCAGAGATGCATCCAGATGCCTATTCAACAGAAGCATGATTCGATGCATGGCGAGGTCGGTCTGAGACTTCCAAAGCCCTCGAGTGGCCAAACCAGGCCCTAACAAGAACCCACTTATTGATTCAATTTTTAATACACATTACATTTTCACTTTTGATATTAAAAAATTATTATTTTTTTCTATTTTTTATTTTTCACAGATACCTTTTTCATTACAAGATTATTTTCATATTATTACTTATTCTCATAATTATTAATATGTCATTAAATTCATAATTAATTGGTCTTGAATCATGAATTAGATAATGTTTTCATATTACATTCATTTTATATACTGATTTATATTATTTAGATTCTCAATTTGATCTTTATATTCTTTGTAAAATTCGTTTTTTACTAAATTTTTATTTTTTTTTTCTTCAAATTATTTGTTTATAATTCATATTTACCATGCAAGAAGGGATAATTTCGACCGAGTTTCTTGGTTTGGAGTGCAACAAAAATTTGCAATGAACTACGTTTATGGTCTTCATACTCAGCGCGGAGTTTCAATCTATAAATGTCAGTATTGTTTAGACTACAAAGTTATTTATAACACTTTTTATAAAAGTGACAATTTGCCCTCGCAAAAGGGTGACGGTTTATTCATGAAAAGTGACTTTAAGGTTCGATGCCACATTTTGATGTTCACTTTTGTCCTAGACTCTGTCTAACAGGCGTGAAAATCTATGGAAAATGAGAAGCGTAGAGGAAATATTGATGCAAATTCCCATAAAATTCTGATCTTTATATGAATACAGCCAATGCTATAAAATCGAAAATTTGAAAACTATTTGGTCAGTTATGATGAAAATTTTCGATTTTTTTTTTCGTGATTTTAATCAAAGAAATTATTAAATCTAAAGTTATTAAGAGTTGCAATAAAATTTTCACTTTTTTACAATAAAAAAAATGTCTGAGTCTCAACTAAATGAATTAAAGCGACAATTGCAAGGAGCAAACTCCAAAAACAAACTGCTTTTGCAGGAAAATGCGCAGTTGAAGGCTTCCACGAAACAAACGGGAAATCAAAATTCCATATTTCAGTTTGATACAAGTGTAGAGGATATTCAGAAGTCCGCGAAAGAGTTCGATGACTTGGTATTCTGTAACACACAGTTGGCTCTCGCTAACGAAGCTCTAGCCGACACTATTGAACAATTAAAAGAAGAACTCGCTGCAGCACACCAAAACGAGTCTTCAGAGTCTCCACAATATAAAGCCGACCAACTTATCGCTAAAGTCCAAGAAGAACTCATCAATAAGAAAAAAGAATGCGACGATTTAAACGACGAAATAAGATCATTAAAGGAACTATTGGGTGAGAAAAACGAAAAATTCAAGAAAATGCGTTCATCGCCACAGAAATTATCGCCAGATAAAAATAGAACGAAATCTTTAGTAAATTCTTTAGATTTGGATAAGGAATCAATGGATTACATCCTTGGACTTCCTGAAGCTGATGCCACATCTCAAATTTCTAAAATCATTGCAAAAATTATCGAAAAATCTAAATTACAACACGATACATTAAATGGAATATTATTCGAAATGCGAAGACTAGCTATAGAAGAAAAGAAGATTCCTGGCATTCGTGATCAGTTATTCATCGATTTAGTTGATCAAAATATCAAAATTCACGGCGGGGGTGAACAAATTTCACTTCTTGCTGGAACGACTCTCAACAGCAGAGCTGTTGCTCTCGAAAAATTCGTTGATAAGGATGATCCGCTTTACCAATTATTTATCGCTCAATTTTTATTCTCAATAAAATTAATGAAACAGAATCAGAGATACGCAGATGAATTAAATCGCGTTAAAGAATCAATCAACAAGCACGGAATGACAGATATCGGCGAAATTGATCAATTAATCGCTTCTTCTTTCATCAATGCCGACGAAAATGATGATCTTCTCGAACAGAACGCGAAAGTCACAGAAACAAACAGAATGCTCTCTGCTGAGAACACTACACTCGCTGAGCACTTAGCGGAAATCTCCAGAGATCATTCATCTCTTTCAATCAAGCTGACAGAGAAAGACAAACAAATTGAATCATTAAAGAAGATGAATTCATTGCTCAGACAAGAAAATGAAGAGAAACATAGCTCGATCACAAGCTTAAGATCAAGAACAGTGTCTGTCATTGATTATCCAATCTCAACAAGATCATCTGATGCTGTTTCATCGATAATCGTCAATGATCTTAGAAACAAAGTTGCAAAACTTCAATCCAAAGTCAGGCAACTCAAGAGACATCAGAAAGATGAAATCTCTGAACTCACAGATCTATACGAATCCCAGAGGCTCTCTATGTCACGGACTGCAGAATCATCTCTTTCTCAGGCAGCTTTAGAAGCAAGAAAAGTCATGGAAGATCTCCAGAAAGTCAATCTCGAACTCGTCAAATCCAAGAGTGATGCAGATGAATTACGCAGAGAAGTCGAGAGCCTCAAGAGAGGAAAGAGTTCACTAGAGTTGCAGCTCTCAGAAGCAGAAAGAAAGGCTGCAAAAGCAGTGCAAATGTATCAAGAAAAAGATGCTCAATTCGCAAAAGAAATCGCTGAACGTCAACGCGAAGACAAGAAGCGTGCACAGGAGAAAGAGAAATCATCTGTATGGCCATTCTTATGTGCAGCAAACATTGTCGCTCTCGAATACGGAATCAGCGTAGATGACATTAACGATTTCGCGAAAGTAATGCAGCTCGCTAAGAAGGACATCGGCAATCTAAGGTATTTCCAACAGAATTCTGTACAGTATACTAAGTGAACACATTTAATATTTGACTCACGAAAATAGTGTTTATCATGTATTATTTCCATTCACCCTGTAAAATGTAGAATAAATCTTATATTAAATCGATATTGTTGCATATATTTTCATCACAACGATCATTACTTTTTTCTCATTTTTGATGTCTTATATCATCATTTATTGGTGAAAAATGACGGCTTTCGGCCTGTTACAGCCGTCGTTGAGTCTATTTTAGAATCAAACATAAATTGAAAATTGTGATAAATTACCTGTGAAATTTAGCCAATTTACGGTGCAAATATATCACTGCAATATTTTTAGAGCTTTTCTCCTTTTAACTGTGCTAATGCCAAAAAATCAAAAATGTAATTGTTTTCCTGTCGATGGCCATATTGAATCTTAATCTGGAAACAAGGAAGATTCTAAAACACAAACATTTGCAAGTTTGATATAGCACTCTATGATGCATCTATTTCATGATGTACAACAGATCGTAAACCATTAGTTGACATGATTATATTCATATAATTTTTCATTGATTTTGATTATATTGGGATAAAAAACTCTGTGTTTAGCTTCTTTATGACCCACAA
Source organism: Trichomonas tenax (assembly GCA_023091735.1). NCBI lineage: Eukaryota > Parabasalia > Trichomonadida > Trichomonadidae > Trichomonas > Trichomonas tenax. The sequence goes on from JALKBU010000354.1 coordinate 17,427, forward strand.
CAGAGACCTCTCTTATACAAATCTTGCTTTTAAAAGCCTAAATTTCTCAAAAAAAATTATTTGAATACACCTCGTCATTTTTCCCTCAAAAAATATAAATTTCAATACAAATCAATTTAAGCTTTTTCCATATACAGTAATTGACTTGTATCCAAAAAAATATTTATTGGATTATAAATACAGAAAATAATTATAAATCTGTAATGACAACAATATAAAGAATAGATTTATGATGACAAAAACAAAAAATTAAAGTAAAAATATGATTATTAATAACCTTATTATATTTTCAAGTTTAGACGTTAAAGACGTTAGCATAAGAGGCATCATAGCGCTGTCATTGCTCAAGCCTTGGCTGACGCTGTAAGGCCCTGGGTGTAGTGTAATATTGGGTATTCTATCTAGTCTGGCTTCCTTCTTTTTTGCTAAGATATCTTCGAAAATAAAATACTTGTTTAATTTCCTCGTTTTAGACTGGCGTCAAGTTCTCATCGATGTTACCATCGTAATTTACATTCCAAAAGTACGTCATGAAATTTGGTTTTTTGAACACCAAAGTTACTGATATCTAGACCATGGCTTGAAAGCAGTATGAACTACAACATACAGTAATGACGCTGTTATAGTTCAGAGAAAATCTGGTATTCAGTTTTTGAGATCTCAATTCGAATATTCCGTTTAAACAAAATTTCGCATAAAAAAGAATATAGATTGTGTTTCCTTCTACTGGTCACTGCAGATGATGCTTCTATTTTAAGCAAATCATTGTTTTTATTTACCATATGAAATTAGATTTTGTTAAAATTTGTCTTTTTTTCGATTATTGTTAAATGAATTACATGCAAATGAAGAAAATTAATGTAATATCTTCTCATTCGTCATAAATATATGATTGTTTTCCAATGCATGAGATTTCAGCTTTATGACTTTATACAAGGCTTTGCTCAAGTTTCTATAATACTGCTTATATTATACAATCACTCTTATTATTTAAAATCTTTCTATTTCATCTACAAAGTCTTTAAAAACAAAAAGCCTCGAAAAAAAATCAAATTATATGCATTTTTATATCCTGAATACTGTAGAAGCGATTTTATTTAAATCTCTCGTATAAGTCGATCATAGTCACCAAAGTGTATACTTGCAAGTATAGCCTCTAAATATCAGTAATTTTTACTTACCATGACTTTCATTCAATCTCCATAGATTCTCCCAACACTGCGAAATTATGCTTTACTATGATAGCACAGCACTTTGTTTTCTAGCAAATTAGCCCATCAAAACTCTCTCACAATTTAAATCTATTAAATCCGGCTAATAAACCTCTCAAATCGTGAACAATTAATACTGTTTTTCGGCTGTTCTTATGTAGTGTGTAAATTTATGTTTAAAATCAAAATTTTCAAAAATTGAAAATTAAAACACGAATATTTTAAATACATTCATGAGTTATGGTGTAGATTCGATATATCAAAGAAAATTGCGATGACCAAAATTCAAAAATACAGTGGCCAAAATTCATGGGTTTTCTTAAAAATCATTTTTTTAATAATGCAATTGTGGATTCATACTCACGATAATAAAATACACAACCACACATTCCACCAGACAGACAGTGTTTCCTCAGTCCAGGAGACAGTTAATTCCATGGATTCACTCATACTTTACAACAATCAAATTTTAGTACCGACGATGCCATTGGGATTCTACAACATTGCCAATGGATCACACGTTTACTTAGTTCCTCATATGTCACAGCCACAGAAGAAGAACGGCTTCTCACCAGCTCAAGTTGCTGATATTAAGAAAGAAGTCGAGCGCATCAAAGATATAATGTACTCAAAGATTGACTCCACACCAAAGTATTTTGGAAAGATCGTTAAGAGATTCAACGGAATTAAGAGACCGAACGAAATATCTGTTGATGATATGCAGTTAACAGTTCCATCATCAATGGCTACACCATCAATCACAGCTTTACCAAAGTTTTGGTAAAGTTTTCATTGTGATTTATATTATAAGATGCAAAAAGATCTTCATTACCATGTATATATACTTTATAGATTTTATTATACTATTGTTTTTATATTATTTAAACCTTTTCTATCCCTTCTATCCCTTAAAAAAACAAACTTTTTTTCCAATTTCCTACAATTTGAAGTTTAAATATGTTTAGCTCAATGGCCAGATTTAGTGTTAGTGAAAAATAGATCTATTTACATAATAAACAGAAAGATTGGGAAAGATTTTATGACGGTACAAAACTCTTATCGAAACAATATATATAAACATGTAAACATAAATTCTATGCTATAGTGAGCTGCGGCACGTGCCCGTACTGGATGTAAAACTGATCTTCAGGGAGGTTCGCTGCGATTGCGAGTCTCTTCAACATTGTCGGTGATGAAATGTCTTCAGGATGAATCTGCCAGAAGTAGTCTTTCATGATTTTATACGATTGCGAGTTCGTGTCGACAAATCGCGGCTCTATTTTTCCATATTCGTCTGTGATAGATGCAATACTTTGATAAAATATCTGCCCATTGTTCCATATAACAATACTATCAGTGATTCCTGACCGCAATCCATCAACAGCTCCAAATCCTAATTCATGACAGAAGACAATATCTGTTGATGATGGCTTCGCACATCTTAGTTCATAGCCGATCTTTTTCGCGGTGACATTAAGATTGATTTTGCGTTTTCTAAAACGAGATAAAATTTCTTTAGCGACTGCACGAGAAAGTTCGGCTTCATCGAGGATAATGTTGCCATCAGGTGATATAGATATGAATCCATTCTCGAACAGTTTCTTTTGTTCTGAATTTGTGAGTTTATTAATCAAACCTTCCGAAATAACACATACACCATAGTTTTTGCTCATGCTTAATCGCTTCAACATCGCGCATTCTATGACATCGCATATATCTTTCAATGATATTTTATTGTTTTGGCCGAAATCTTCAGGAATCACTGCCAAATGAGCGCTGCAGGCTGAAGCAATATCAAACGCCAAATGTCCAGTGTGCTTTCCCATTGCCTCGACAATGAACCAACGAGGTGAACTCCTTGCGTCTGATATCAAATTATTCACAATTTTTGCGCCAAAACTGCGTGCTGTGCTGAATCCAAATGTTTGCTGATCTCCGGAGAGTTTAATGCCATTATCAATGGTCTTTGGAATGATAACATAGCGAAAATGTGATTTATTCATATGCGAGAACATATGGTGCATGCATTGTATTTTTTCGTTTCCACCGATAGCGATTAAGTATTTAACGTTTAATTTCTTTAAATTTTCGATTATTCTTTTAATTTCGTCTTTATCTGTTGGATTGTATCTTTCTAGTGTTAATAATGGTTCATATGTTGATTTCTTCTCTGTGATATATTCATATGTAATCTCTATAACCGTTTTTAAGCATTCCTCCAATGAATTTGCTGATAAAGTCTTAAATCCTTTCATAAAACCTAAAACTTTCCATCCCAACATGTGAGCATTCGATGTTATGGAAGTAATAACCTCAGAAAGACCCGGCGCTGGACCTCCTCCGACGAAAATTCCTAAAATCGATTGCTTCTCCATTTTTGTTTTATGTCACATATCTTTTTTTTGCATCACATGTCAGAATATATTTACAATGCGTTTCTTTTATTATAAATTTGGATATAGTTTTATCAATACATTCAGAAATTATCACCAAAATTCTCTATAAATCAATTTTTAAAATTTTATTTTTACACTTTTTTGATGAGATATTTGTTGTGTAAAATCATTAAATACTGAGTAAATATTCATAAAAGATATTTCATTATGTACCGCATTAGCATCTATATATGTGTATAAGAATAGATTATGTTAAATATCTAATTTGATTGTATAATTATTTGGTTTATAAAACGAACAATTCATCAAATTACGCATTACTTTTCGTATTTATTTTAAGCTATTTGCTTCGATTTTCATATAAAACACAAAATTAGAAACGGAATATATTGCTGTATGGCTAAAACTGGTAATTGATGATAATTTAGCAAAATTATAATTTGATTTTCGAAAAATATGAATTTTAAAGCCATTCTGATATGAAATATATTGATTCTATGCGTTTTAGGGTTATTTGTATAAAGAAATCTAATGCCGACTCTATCCGAAATATTTTCTATTTTTTCCAACATTTTTCATATCACATATCATTAATTATGGAGGAAATCAGAGAATACGAGAAATATGGTTATTTCAAGTTCCTTTCTCTAAAAAATAATCCATTAACATCGACTTTGGAGGCGTTTGTGAACAACATTAAGTACTTAAGAGGTATTTCGCTTACCGAAATGTTTTATTCAACAGGCGCAGAATTTTTCGGAGTTCCAAATGCATCAGATCTATTCACATTCATTCACGAAACTCCAGCAAATGCGAACAAAATCGTTACTCCCTTACTTTCTCAATGCATTTCGACGTCAATCGTTCAATTTTACGATTCTCCGGTAGAATTTACATTACAAGCATCGAATTTCATCAAAGCAGACCCAACAAATCATTTCTTATTCGCTTATTCTACTTTTCCTGCAATGTTTTGCTATTTTGCATCCGAAGAATTTTGTAACGCAGGATCAATGTTTATTCGAACGTATATTTCGAACTGCAATGATGAAATGACATCAGAGGCACTCGTAAGTTCGTTTTTCAATTGCGTACCGTCATTTTATTCGTTTTTCTTTTTGCAATTCGCTCGCGCGACATTATATTTCTACGAGAGTACTCCCATGGATATGTTCTACGAAAAGTTCGTCAATATTTTGCAAAAATCATTACCATTGTTGACTTATTCGCATTTACAAGTTATTTTAGTTCTTATTCAGAAATACTCAACAGAAAAAATGAAATTCGTCATCGAGGACATTTTCTACAAACACTATCTTTCCTACAAAGAATTCTCCGGTTATTTCACACAGTCAACTGCTTGCAAAGGAATCGAAAGATTTTTCAGGCATTTGATCGATGAAAGGTTTATGGATGTGTACGAAATATTCTCAGAATCACGTATAGTTTTCTATTCACTTCCAAAAGTTCAAGGAACAAAATGGTATCGCGGATGCCCAACGATAATGAGCGAATATGACCTCAAACTTATAATAGACATCATCAGCTCCAAAGAAACTTACAATTTTATGTCTGATTCGAAGAATATGAAATTTAATCAGAATTGGAAACCAGTTCTTATCAATATTTTCCCTGATTTCCTTCAAGACAAGGCCGTTATTGACAGAGTTGGTGAAGAATTGTTTGGAATTCAACCAGAAATTGTCCCAATTAAAGATAATCCGAATTTTGAGCGCAAATATAAGCGATTCATCGCTGACATCGAAGAGAACGGAAGAAATATACTTGATTACGTCGAAGAAAAAATTCCAGATATTATGACAAACGGAGACTTAATAGAATACATTTATGTACGTTTTAACAATCAATGCTGCATAAATTTCGAACAATTACAAGCTTACATTATGGATATCGCGACTTTAGACAGTCATAAAAATTATACGAATGTTATTGAAAATCATCTTTCGATTTTGTTCCACAGATTCTCATACGACTTCATATCCACTACAATAAATACAAGCAAAGGCACCATTATCGATAAAGTTTCGAGATCATATAATTTAATTACAAAACAAGAAGTAGTCACACCATCAATCACATTCTCAATGTGGTGTGCTGCTTTTGATACCATTTATTTCCATGACTCAGAAATTCTTTCATGTGATAAAGTTTTTCAAGCTGAATTATTATCGATTATTGAACAGAATCAAGCGAGACTTAAAAATGATCCATTCGTTATCCAAAGAAAACAGCACATTTGTTCAACAGCTGAAATCATATCTCATCTTTCTGAAGTTGGATATGGCCAACAACTTATGTTCCTTTTTAAGTTCATGACAAATCTTAATGTTCTTGTTCCAGACTTCTTTTCAGACCTTTGGCACCTTATTTTTGCTTATTCTTTGTATCTATCAAATGATACAAAGATCTTTAGAACATTCCTGTTTTATATCTCTTTCATTGGAGGAAATGACTTTATAAACAGTTGGGGAGAAGAAATTAAGAGTTTATTCCAGAAATTCTCATCCTCTGTTTATTTCATTATCATGAGGAATCCAAAGCTCAGTGATATCTGCATTAATCCAACAAAGTGCATGAAATTGCTCGAACTCGCAAAGAAGACTTGTTAATTTTATCATATATTATTTTTATCATTAAATGTTATTAATTTCTACTCATATATTGAGACATATATTCTAACTTATGTAGTCATTAATTTCTACTTAATTTCGTTAATTTATGATACTATATATCATAAATGAAAGAAATTGATGACTTATAATCATCAGCTTTTTTTGATTCTTTATGATTATAAGCTACAAATATTGGCATATATGTTCAAAAATATGTCTAGGTGAATACATTGCATTAGAGATGTTTTGTTCTAATTTTTTTAAAAAAAAACTGCAAAAAATAAGGCGAATTTTTGAATTTCACGGAACATTAAAAGACTATTTCAGACAAATTAAAAGATAGAAGAAATTTAATTATGTTGTAATTAAATGTAATTAGTGCTCAACTATTAAGAGCATGAAAATCAAAATTCAGTATTGAGAATTTATTCCAGAATCAACCAGTTTTTCAATCTCAAATTAAATAATTGTTGACGTTTGGTGTCAACCCCTATTTATTGATACCAAAAGAACGTTTAAAAGTAAAAAAGCTTTGATGTCGAATATCGATAATTCCAAGTTCGCTCAAGCTCTTCTTCGCAGAAGAGAAGAGGCGATGAAGAAGACATCGCAAAGCAGTGCAAATTTATCAAAAATATCGGAAAAATCAAATTATTCAATGGAAGAACCATCGATAATAGACCAAGATAACGAGATATCTATAATGATTGACGAAGATCAAGAACTTTTCCAACTCCAAAGAGAGAATCAAGAGCTTAAATCAAAAATTCGAGATCTTTTGCAACAAAACAAAGTACTAGCGCAGAAAATAGACGATTTATTGGATCAATCAGAGATTGATATACTCACCGAGCAAATTTCAAATCTTCAAATTGAATTAACGAATGAAAAGAATCAAAGAAAGCAAGCAGAAGACAGATTGATGTATCTACAGTACCAATACGACATCAAATGCAAAGAGGCAGCAGCAAATATGAAAATTCTTGAATCAATGCAATTGAAGAATAGAAAATTGCAGGAACAGAATTCGAGCATTTACCAATCGAATATGTCACAGATAGAGAACGATCAATACTCCAATGCAAGTAGATTCTCACGAAATTCATTGGAGAGTCCGAGAAGACCCGAACCAAGCAGTCCGAGGAGATATCAGCAAGAAGAACCTCCTGAAAGTCCGAAGAGATATCAGGCTGACTTGGGAAGTCCAAAGAGGTATAAACAGGAGGTTAAGTCCAGCAACTCATCGATAGGAAGTAGGAATCCAAGCGACATGGAATCTGCGGACTTGAATCGTGAAATTAAGTTATTAGAAGCAAGAAAAGTAGAATTAGAAGATATTCTCGATGAAACATTCGACAATGTTGATCCTAACATACAGAACCAATACAACAGATTATTGACTCGACTATCTCAATTGAAGAGAGAACTTAGATTTAGAACTTAATTTCAATCTTTGTTTATTTCTAAAAATTGTTTTGTTTTTTATGAGTTCACCAAATCCAAAATTCTACAACTTCTCTTCATACTTAGAACTTCTTATTGATTCATAGAATTAATATTTAGATTTTCCATATTTGCTGAGTGATCCTTAATACCCAGTTTTTTCACAGAATTTATTGTAAAAATTTAATGACATCATGCAGTTAATTGATTATTTAAACATCACTGAAGCATTATAGGTGAATCTAAATGAGCAAACACAGATTCATCAAGTTCTTAATTAATGAAATAGACTTCTCTCAAATTAAACATGTGATGTTCAAATTATGTTCATATGAAATTATCACTTCTTCTTTAATATGAAATTTAAGTTCATTTTGTTGCTCCAATTTGTGATGTAACAAACAAAAGCATAATGTTCACATGTTTTTAAAGAAATGGTTTTGTTAATCATCAAATGTTGCTGGTGAATTCATGAAAACATAATCAGCATTTAAAATAACAAACAAGTTTTATTTACAAAATAGAATCCATGTGATTAACACGTGGATATGGTTTCAGATGTGAAATCAGTTGATCATTCGATATTCCATGGAATGGATCGAATGGCAGTGCATATAAACAGAAGCACTGCTTTTCTCCAAATATTTCCGCATAATTCTCTTTGATGTCTCCTTTATCGTAATAATCTGCAGGAACTCCATAAGCGGCTTCGAATTTTGTAGTATTTCGTGCAGCGAGAGATACAGTTCTTGAAAACTGATACAGTGGATAAAGCATTAAGAAAAATTCGATAGGAATGCAAATTATAATAATTGTTACATTATATCTAGAAAGTGTTGATCTTCTCATTACAACAGTAACGAAGTGAGATATAATCATAAGGAAGCAGTAAAGAAAGGCATAAATTGAAGTTAATAAAAACAATTTCGTATTTCTTTTGCCAATGTGAACTCCTGCCCATTTACAATAGTGTGAAGGTCTGATAATAAAACGTGTTTCGTTGTCAAAATTGTAGCATCTCGGTGGTTTAATATTTGAACGCATCCAAACTCTTTGCTTTACTGTAATTGCCATTCCCTCGAATTCATCTTCCGTAGAAATGTATTCAATTAGTTTTTCGTTCGAATGGTACCAATAATACGGGAGATATCCAGGTCCAACAAAAATCATCATAAAATAGGACACGTAGAAGAAAATTAAGACTACCAAAACGATTGGAGTGTAAATGTAACCGAAATATGACGTATATATCATTGAAAATAAAACATGAATAATTAAAACCCATAATGAGAGGATAACAATGACGATGGGTGAATAATGTATGTTCCAGTTACCCCAAAAGTACTTTTTTTCTTGTCCAACTGAAACAGAAGAACAAGAGCAACAATGTTTCTCGTGAATGGACTTCCCTGGGAACGGAACGTAGTAAGATTCCTCTTCTGTCGTTGACGAAGTTGGAACTTCGTTTGCTGAACTCGACGAAGAAGACGTAGAAAGCATTTTTGTAAAAAATCAGATTTTTGTGTTACCTCATAGAATAATTTGAGATAATACCAGAAAAATAAATCTGTAATGTTAAAAATCAGAAAATTTTGTTAAATTTGGGATAACAATCATTTATCACAGGTTCTCGAGCATTTATACGTTTTTGATTTAATAAAAGGGGCATAAAATTATAACAGGGGATTGACATAAAAATGTTGTTTACAAATTCTTGTTAACCAAGATTGAGGGTAATGTTTTTGAACTATGTTACTATCTCTATGTCCTTCAGGGCCTAAATTTATATACCATATAATTCCTTTGCTTCGATCATAATAAATGTTAAAGCTTGAAAAGATAAATAAAGCTCTACTCTGAAATAATCGTTTTTTCCGGAAAAGTTTCGCGTCATTTCTCGAAAACTAGATTTACGACACATTGTTTAGCTTAAACCATGACTTTAAATAAAGTAATGAAGTATAACTGTCGTTTCGAAATTCTTGGATTTATAAAGTAGTGAGAATGAAAACAATGTCAACACTATTTTACGACAATAAAAATGCAATTACTATAATTACTTACACAACAAGGCGAGCCTACTGTTTTACTAGGACATATTGCTGAGCTATACATAAATTGAGATTTTCTATCAGGTTCATTTTCATGTTGTCTTCAATTTCAATATTTTTTTTTTTCTTTTTCTTTTTTTGATTTATGAAATTTTTAATGTTTGATATTAATTGAACAGTCTGACTTATGAACTAACAACTCACATACTCATATTCTCTATATGCTATATAATCATGGATAATATACTTAATTTTCACTTCGATTTATCTATGTCATTGAGAATAAATCAGAGATAACAAATTCATTATCACAAAAAATAGCTGAATGAATCCATGCATAATTTTAGACATTGATGCAATGCTATGAGAAGATCTTGGTAGGTAATTCAAGTTTGATTGATTTTATATTGAGCGAAGATTAAGATTAAAAATCTGTTTAACCACCAAAGCTAAAAATTTTATTGCTATTGATCACAAATAGTCCTAAAACGATTAAATTTCAACTCATTTCAGAGACAACAATAGAAAAAATAAACTGGCATTTGACAGACAAAATTTTTGATGTTTGATATCTCTCAGTTGAGATATATCATCAATCATCAGAGATTTTTCAGAGACAACAACAGAGAGTTCTACGGTCCTAACACTGCGCAAAATTTCGTTCGAGAAGAGCCGATTGTGAAATTGCCAACAGAATTCTCGAGTTCAAGAAGAGTTAAAATCAATGAATACATCACAAACGACCCAATAAAAATTTTGCCATTGCTTTCAGATCAATATCCGCTGATTAAATCTCATTTTTTGAATAGCGCAAAAAATAATTACGATAGTAACGGTTCTGGTATCTCTGTTATCAACAGCAACGGAGACGCTATCATTAACTGCTTTTGTATTACAAAAGAAGATCAAATTTATAGATGTATTTTTGAAGAACGCGTTGGATCCAAATTCTTCAGTACTCAAAGATAGAGTATGAAAGGAAACTTACAAATGCCTTTGTCTCAAATTCTCATTCCATGATTTATTATTTATTCACATTCTCAAAATCATCAAAATTCAAAAATCTATTCTCTATTCTATTGCCAACAAACAGTTGTTATAATAAACTTTATATATTTGTTTACAAATCAAAATATTTTATAAATATTAAATATATCTATAAAAAAATGTTTTTAAAAGTTCTAAATTGAAATCAATTTATAAACTAATGAATGGTATCATGTAAAACTATATATTGAAGCAATTTAAATAAAGATATGAAAAATCATATATAATTTTGTAATAGAATCATATAAGTAACAATTTATCATTAAAAATAAAATGATATTTGTAATATAAAGTTAAATTCATTGATTTTCAATTGACAATTGACAAAATGATTGCAATTGATCTTTGTTTTCTTTGAGTGCAGTTATTATTTCAGGAGTCAGCCAACTTCTGTCATTTAGTGAATTACAGGCTTCGATGACAATATAAAGAACCAATAATTTCGCATTTGTATCATCCAAGAATTTAAGTGAACACAAAGCACATCTCTTGTATTCGATCTTGATTCCTTTCTTGCTGACAGTCTTGAAAAGACGAATTATATCAATAGCAACATCAGAATTCGCCGTCTTTTCAATTATATCAATAAATCTTGCAGATCCCATTGATTGCATGAAATCAACTGATTTTCCAGAAGAAATTAAAAATCGACAAACAAGTCTGATTGTATTTTCATCATCCAATGTTGCAATAATGTCTTTGACGACTCTTTGTGCACCAGCGCAAGAAAATACATCAGATTTGATATATGAGACGCAGCACATCATCTTGAACAAATATGGCCTAAAGCTTGAAGAAACTTCATTTTGTAAAATATTTACAAGTTGCTTCTCAACGAAATATTTCGCAATATCTTCATTTTGCAATAATTTCATAATAGCATTACATAAAGTGTCTTTGACACAAGAAAGCGGCAAACTGTGGAGAAGAATAACCATGAATTCAAACTGTCCATTTGTTGCAATAGAAATATTTGGCATTGATGCAATAATAACCAACAAATTAACTGATGCAATATGAAGAGCTGTATTCTTAACAAAAATCCACTTTCCGATAAGTATCATATGCTGTGGAAGAAGAGCGAGATTGATTTTAATTGAAGGAAGAATATCGATGAAAATAAAAACTGCTTGAGCTGCACTTGTTTCTTCATTTGATTGTAAAACTGAGAATAACGAGTTGAAGATCTTATAGATGATTTGTTCATTGTTTAATTTATCTGCTGAATTTCTCAAAAAATATCTAAATCCGCAAAGAATACTTGGAAGAATTTGATCTGTGCATGTTTCAATTGTTTGGATAAATTTATCTGTTAATTCTAATGAAAAATCTGATCCATACATCAATACAAGAGTGACAAGAACTGAGTCCGGATAATCATTAAGAACATTTAGCTCTTCAGCCGTTAATTTGTGATTCGATAATCTGATAATATTCAATAACAAAAACAAACATCTGACTTGAAGATCTTCTTGTTCTAAATATTTCAAACAAACATCAATTATTCCATTAGAAATAGCTTTGTCACATAATTCCTTTGTGCGGCAAATTGCTCTCATGAGGCGAATATATGGAGCCCTTATAGCAGTTGTAATTTCGCATTTCATTACCATATTCATGACATATTCGCAAGTTGCAGGAATCTCTGCACAAATATCTCCTAATAAATCGAATGAATCTTTTGTTGCATTCTGAACAAGATATTTTAAGGCAGATACTGATACAGTCATGTTTGATGGCTTTGAGAATGAAACTAATCTCATTTCGAATAAATTAACAATTTCTGACATCGATGGACGGTTTAATGGATCAACTGATAAACATTTTTCTATCAGAGCACGAAGTTTAGGAGGTGCATCTGATGGAATTACTCGTGATGTGCTTGATTCTGGAGGTCTCCTTGTGATCATTTCAAGCAAAACAACACCGAATGAATATGAATCAGAAGAAGCAGTTATTTGTCTTTCTCCTTCAGGACGAAGCATTTCTGGAGCAGACCAAGAAACAGTTCCAATTGGTCCTCTGTCTGCAGATGGATCTCTGTAGATTCTCGAAGATCCAAAGTCGCATAATTTGACATGTCCTGATTTCGATAAAAGAATGTTTAATGACTTTATATCGCCATGTGTCGATCCAAGTTTATGTAGATGAAGAAGTCCTTTTGCAATTGATAAAGCAATATAATCCAAGTTTTCAGGTGTTTCAATAGCACCTTCAGTCTGCAAAGCTCTAAATAAGTTTCCTCCATCCATAAATTCAGTTACGAGCAAAAACGGAGGTTTACTCGTAATTCCGTAAAAAGTAACAATATTTTCATGATTTAATCGTGAATATGCGCTTGCTTCCGAAATAAACTGATTAAAATGTTCCACTCTTGAGTGTGCACTCGTGAAAAATTTAACAGCAACTTCTTTTCCTGTCGAAATTATTCGACCATGAAAAATTGTTGAAAAAGTACCAGAACCTACTTTCTGCATGATTTCTATCTCATTTGGTTGTATAAAGAATCGTTTGTATGAATCAATTTGCCTAAAATCAAAACATTTTGGATTTTTATATTTTTGTAGAATTGTATTAATCGCTTGATAAAGATCAATAGGCTTAAAATCTTTGAATCTTTGCGGAGGAATGGTTTTGATGATCTTTGAAATGCGCAAAATGTCGATGTAATCGGCATAATTTATTTTATATGGAGGAACATCGAAAATTCCTGGCGTAGCATTGAACATTGCGTTTGTAAATTCCTTTATTTCAGAAATTTTGGCTAAAACAACAGTCAAAGCATGATCGAAATTTGTATGACAGATATAATCAATCCATTCTGTCGGTCCAAGCATTATAAGGAGAGCTTGAAGTTCTCCAAGCGCAAAATCAACTCTTGATGCCAAAGTTTCGTTGTAAATGGAATTTGCAGCGACAACGAACTTTTTATACAAAAGAAAAGACTGAAGACAGTCTGCGACTATTCGGAACTTTTCTTTGTGTATCGTCAAATCATCGATTAGAATAAAGATATCATTAATTCTCGCTTCTAAATCGATCATTTTGAATAACCTTAATGTAAACAGTGAAAGGTTATTTTTTTTATTCTGAAGGTTATTCCCCCTTTTATTTGAACTTTATTCAGCTAAAGTTATAATTAACCATGTTTTGATTATGCGATGATTCTAAGATATAGGTATGTTTGTATTTCATATGAAATCATATCTCTAGGTTAGAATGAGATTTGGATAATTATAGCTTCTAAATCGATCTTTTTGCTAGGAATGCCATTTTTACTAAACATTTTTATTCTATAGAAATTTATCGAGCAATCTCTGAATATGAGTTCTGTAATTTGACTTATAATAAGATATATACCCATGTTAGTTTAATCTTTGGTGAAAAAATCATTCGGCAATTTCGAACTGAGCACTGCTTTTCTCTGTAACATTGAGAAAAGTTAATGCTATTGATGCATCGGATATCATAAATTGAATATTCGTTGATTGTTTGACAGTTCTCGTATATTCCAGCTATATTAAAGTCATGTTGACAATTTTTGAATTTAAGATATCCTCCATTGAAGAAATCTGTTGCTTGGTTTCCAAAGAATATACATTTTTCAAATATATAAACCAAGTCTTTTGTTGAAATGCAAAACAAATGAATATTGCATTGATAAACTACAATCGGAAATTCTTTGAAAATATATTATAGCTATAGAATAAGAACCATTATGAAAAATATTATTCAATATATATTATTTTTATGGTTGCTTCTCAAATAACAAAATGACAATGCAACTCCATAATGGGAAATTGATTGAACTTTCTCATTAGAAATATTGACGCTCAAAAAGGATATTGAATATCCTGATGGATAAACCCCATAAATAATTATCATTATGGGCATCCAAACTATGGATTTATTCGCAGAGCAAAAATAAATGAATATATTTGTACATGCCTCTGTAGAATCAGTAATTCGAAGTTATTGTATTTAGTGTTTCTCGTTTTAAATGATCGTTAAAATATAAAAATGACCTTTGAATTCTATTAAACTCCATTTCACAACGCTAAAAGATGCATGAGGTCGATATTATAATGATGTGTATTCACAAAATTTGTTTGAATGGATTATTCACTCATCATTTCCTTAACTTACAAAGTCGCCAAGTTGAATTTTTTAAAAATAATAAAGGCACCAATCATGACTGAATAATCAATTAACCACAAGTTTTGATCAAATTTTTCATATAAATTTAAGTACATACTGTGCATTATAGGATTTATTGTGGTGAAAGTTTTTTTTTACAGAAAGAACATATGTTTATTTATTCTGGGAGTGTGCGACGAAGGACTTCCTTCTGCTGTTCAGAGAGGTTACCTGGGAAGGCAATCTTGAACTTGAATATGAGATCACCACGGCGTCCAGTCTTGGAGTTTGGCATACCCTTTCCAGAGACTCTAACATCACCACCTGGTGAGATGACATCCTTGATTTCGAGACGAACTGGCTCGCCGTCGATACTCATTCTAGTAACTGTATAACCGCAGAGAGCGTGCTTTAAGGAGATAATTTCCTCAGTCACGAGATTATCACCTTCACGAGTGTAAACGTCGTGTGGCTTCTGTTTGATAACGAAGATAACATCCTGTGGCTGGTATCCTGGGTTCTGGTCACCTTCACCGTCGAATGTGATCTTTGTTCCTTCCTTCCATCCTGGTTTAACATCGAGCTGAAGGACCTTTTGATCATCTCTGCCGTTGATTCTACGTGTGATCTTCATCTTCTTTGTGCAGCCCTGATAAAGTTGTTCAAGTGTTAATGGGAGCTCGATAACGAGTGGTTCTGGCTTGCGAGGAGCACGGCGGCCACCCATTCCGCCCATACCTCCCATTCCTGGGCCGAAGTTGAATGAGAATCCGTCGTCATCGCCCATTCCGAAGAGGTTGCCGAATGGGGATGCGCCTCCGAACAAGTTCCTGAAGATTTCTTCAGCATTGCCTTGTGTGAAAGTATATCCACCTGGGAAGCCACCGCCTCCGCCTCCGGCCTTAAGACCCTCTTCACCGAACTGATCGTAGATCTTTCGCTTCTCAGGATCGCTCAAAACATCGTATGCTTCTGAGATTTCCTGGAATTTTGCTTTCGCGACTTCTTCGTTATCTTTGTTTTTGTCGGGGTGCCACTGCATGGCTAGCTTCCTGTACGCGCGCTTCAGCTCTGTCGCGTCCGCGTTCTTGGACACGCCGAGGATGTCGTAGTAGTTTTTACCCATTCTTGGTTTTTGTCGATTATTTTTATTTCACTTTTTTTCACCACTAAAATGTTCGGCCAAACTAGGCTCTCAATTTATAAGTGTTCAGATCATTCGCGCAAAATTTTAGCCATTTTGATCTGTATGTTGGGTTTTGTGGATTATGGAGATCCCAAATATGCTAAAATCGGTAAATATTCGATTTTATTTCGTGATTATTGATTTGTATTAGACTAATTCTGCGTGTGATTTAGGTGCTGTGTTGAATATGTGTTTGCATTTTCATTTTGGAGAATTGTGAATCTAGCTTTAAAAATTCCCCCTCATTTTTATAAATTGTCCGGTCCCTTTTTTCCATTCAATTTTCAATACGGGCGCAATGACGATATAATCTGACACGTAAACTGTCAAATAATTATTTTGAAATTCACAAATCAAATCTTCAAACAATGATTTGGGAATAAAATATTTTAAGAATATTATAGCTTCTCCGAATGTTAGCGAAATGTTACATAAAATTTTTTGTATTATTTTAATTGTTGCAAAAATTCAACAAATTGATAGATTTTTTGAGTAATTTAACTATAATATGTATGGATCTATAGATAATTTCATTGGATCTTAGAGTGTACTATAATTAGATTATAGATTGATTAAGTTTTGTTAAATAATTAATGAAATTGAAAAAAAAAGGAAAAAAATTGTTATGCTCGTGAATCGAACCTTTGACATGTCAATTTCTCACATAGAATGGAACTACATAATATTAGTTATGTGGTAATAATAAAAACCGAGAATTCGTGCTGTTAATCTTAAAAAAATATACATAAAATTTTATGGAAATGCAGCATCAGCATTGCCAGCTCGTCCCTGACATAATGCAGCCAGGGGTGTATCGGGGCTAATGAGATTTGTTGTCCTTCGTACACTTGGCTGAGTCCAAAATTTAGGAAGTGGCTCAGACGAAGGAGAGTTAAGTTTAATGGGTATTGTAATCGGTATTTGTGGGAATGTTGAAGATTCAGAAGCGGATTGTAAAGTATGAAGAAATTGTCGAAATGTTTTTGGTTTTCTCTCCATCTTTTGGAACTGCATATCCTGCAGCTTCGCCAACTCGACACATTCGTGTATTTTCGGCATATGAACTTTATCAAATTTAAGATTTGACGGAAGAGATCTTTGATCAACAACAATGATAAAGTCGTTTTCCTTGACATTATATGAGGCCAAGTCGTAATTGTTCATCATGACACAGCCATTGTAAACGAAATAAACTGGGTCACCAAGAACAATCTGGTTCAAATCTTTCACCAATGTGTTCTTCATCACATTGACCTTCAGCATCCACTCGCCGGGGTGGTATATGAATATGCGCATGTTCTCCGGGGGAGAGTCTCGATCATCCATATATTTTTTTAAATATATTTGTAAACTTATTAAATCAAAATCTCCAACTTTTTTCATTCAATTTCATTATAACATTTATAAATATTATATTACTATTTTAACGAAAAAAGTGATTTTACGAAAACAATTTGAAAAAGTTTACTATTTTATTTTCGTACCCTAGAATGTGTTTTGTGAATACGGAAGGAAAATATTTTTTGTTTTGGTGTAATTCCCTCTTTAATTTGATTTTTCATAAAAACATTAGCTATATATTAACAAACATATTCTATAAAACAGGGTTTTGTAAATCAATTATCGATTTAAACACTTTATAAATTTTATTGACAAATGTTGACGAATATTCACTTAAAAAAATTCTCTTTCAAAATTCATATTGTTTTGGTTCAGACCCTGCATATTTTATAAACTTTAGATTATTAGTTTCCTTTATGTTATTTTCATATAATCAAAAATTGGGGCTTGTAAACCTATTAAAGTTTAAAACACTGCAATTTTATTTTCTCATATTTGATCATTGCATATTAAGCAGATGCTATTTTATTAAACAGGGGACGAGATAATATTTCGTAATTGAAAAGTGTAATAACCCTATTATTCCACCTAAAACAGGGTTATTCGTTTTTCACAGTGATTTGATGATGTTTTTTATTGCCTCACATTAGACACACTCTAAACTTTTGATATCTGAATGAAAGTTGGCCGTAGCACATTTGTTGTTGTCAGTACAAATCAAACACATTTTGATATAGGTTTCTGCTATTTTAACCAATGTAAACATATTATATAGCTTGTCAAATATTGAATGAAATTGGTTTCCACACTAAAACGCAATATTTTTGAAGATCATCAATATCAAAGTTGTCAAATAAACTCATAATCTTAATATTTTCATAGACTCATTGAAAGCATGATAATTATCATTATGAGAGTGAATAATTTTGTTTTCCGCATATTAAAACATATGAGAAAGTTTGACCCGATTTTTCAATGGCAGAGGTTAACACAAAGTGTCCCAGGGATAATATATCGGTTTTGACGGTTTATCATACGTTTAGGACCCATGTTATAGAACCAAACGTAAATAAATCAGCTTAACAACTAGCTTAACTCAAGAAAATGATTGCCAGTATGCTAGGTTTGAGATCAGCTGAGTACTTATTCATTCAGAGCATATTTGTCAGATTTTACTCCGATGAAACCTTGTTTAGGGAAACTTGTGAAGGGACACCCTTTATAGGATGTCTTGTAGCTTGATGCAATTAGCAAGAGGTATTAAATAAGTTTATCATTGTTTGAACTGCCGGCTAACTCTTTTTCTTGCAGAAAGTGAAAAAAAAAGTTTTTTAAGGTTCAAAAAATGGGGTGGATTTTAAAAATGAGGGGAAAAACTATAGTAGGGAATGAGTTTATAACTCAACATTCATATGGACATGACATAAATGTTTACCCTTTATAATGGTACTAATAGCATATCTTTATCTATTTCCTAGACCGAGATGCTCACGCATATCCGAACACCATATATATTTATACGTATAAATATAATTGATGAAAAAAGGCATCCCGGCACCCCAAAACCGACATCCTTATCATCAAAACACGAAATAGATTATTAGATAAAGAAATAAAACGATGTTTTCGTCAATATTCAATAAAATCGATATTTTGACAGCATAAAAAAATGAAAGAATTCATTCTCTTTTCACATTAAAGAGTTATTTTGATTTCTTTGGAGGAACAGCGTTTCTCACATATTCCGACTCGAAGAGACTCTCTGTTACAAACGGTTCATCATTCTACGTCACAAACTGCGAATTTATTGCCCAAACAGACGGAACGATTTATTTTAGTAATAACAACGATAACACACTTTTGCTTGTCGAAATTACAACATTTGAACGCTGCAGCAGCATAAGTGATGGTGGATCTCTTTATTTTTCCACGAAAGGCCAAATTTCTCAAGAACGAATCTGCTACCATAACTCTAAATCATCATCTAATTATCATACATTCTATTCGAAAGTTACTGATTCGATTAATTCTCAAAATTATTTCAAATCTTGCAGCATTTTCGAATGTGGAATAATTAATACAAATTCTGGAATGTATTCAGTGAGTGGAAAAGTTGAGTATGAAAACATCAACAATTCTTTTAGTAAAGCTTTGCTTGGATCAGGATATTTCATTTGGTATCCTCAACCAGAAAGTTTTGTTAAATTCTCAAATTTCTACAATTTGACTGAAAATCATTATGGTTCAAATTCTTTATCATACATGATGTTTAATAAAGCTGGTTCTATGTCATCTCTTAATTATTCTAATTTTATTAATAGCAATGGGAAAATTTTTCTTCTGATTTATGGATCTCAAACAAAAATTTTTGTTGGATGTTGTTCAATTATTGGTAACTCTTGTGATTATGTGTTTTGTGCAAATGGAAATGGAGCATTGATGACAGTCAGTCAATGCTATTTCGATAAAGATACAACAAGTGATTCTGTCAATTTTGAGTCTAATATCACGAAAACATTCACAGTTTCTTTTGATGAATCAAAAACTTATCAATGTCATTACGGAATCATGAAAGAGGATACAAATACAAAAATAATTATTTATGATGTCAGTTATTGTTTGTCTCTGTATCATATTATCAATCTTCCATTGGGATACAGCACAAACTGCCGCCCAATTGTGTTTTATCAATTTTAATGATAAAAATTATTAATCGAATGAATAAGTTGAAATGACTCCAATAGTAGTTGATAAAAGAAATGCAAATTGGATATTATGAATTTAAAAATACTAAAATACAATTTATTCGCTATAGAAATATTCATTCATCTCGAAATATGGATTTGCAAAGACTCTTCAGTGAATATTTGTCCTTCAGATGCTTGAATGTGTCTGTGATCTCAGGAGTGAGAGATTTGATCGTGAATTCGATTGTCGGTTTCTTCGATTGGAGGAACTCACTTGTTAATGCAAAGAGAGATTGACCGTCATCTCCTTTTGGTGAAAACTGGACTGACTTCCTCGTTCGCTTCTTCTCGCCGACTTGGACTTCGAGAGGCATTCATGGATTCAGGAATTATTATCATTTTAACATAAATCAAAGTTCTGAATGCAGCCCAATATGTGTCTTCAACAGAAGTTGGAATTTCAAAAAATATAATGTTGCGAGAAATTGGAAATTAAATCAAAGTTTTCATATTTTTAGTGTATAGAACGCCATTTTCAGAAGAAAAGTATTGATTTAAAGGATCAACATCAATCCATTCTATAGAGTTTGCACAATCAAATGGATTAACATGATGCAAATAAATAAATATTTAATATTTGTCCCCATAAATGCATCATTATCAATCCTTTGCAATGTAGCTGGCAATGTAATATTAACAACATTAAAGAATCCGCTAAATGCATTGTATTGGAGATTAATAAATATTGCTGTGTAACCTCCTTTACTTTCATCTGAAGAATATACTGTGAATCCAATTGTTACAACAACATTAGAATTTAAACAACACCGAATCTTTTTTATTTTTGAAGGTTAATTATCACAAATAAAGAAAAAATACTAAAATAATATACATATTTGAATACGAATGTGTTAGGTGGAGCAATTGGATAAATATAAAAGATATCATTTTCTTTATTAATTTTTGATTGTTTATGTTTTCTATTCACAACAATATATTCAAGTTTAGAGGCTTCAAAAAAGTTGTATGAACCAAATATTATTGTTGATTCTGGAATGAAAACAGCTTTTACATATTTTGGATCCTTTGTTGAAGCAAAATCAATTTTTTCGACTGTTTTTGGCAAAATAAAATTAGAAATGTTTAAAGAAGCTGGAAATTGAATCAATGTTTTTATATCTTTCGACTACAAAACACCATTAATCAATGTAAAATAACTATTATGTGGATCCACATCAATGTATTCTAATGAAGGAGTGACATATGCTTGTGAATGGTACGGAAAAGTGACATTTTTGCTTTGTCTTCTGGCCTCCGTAGTGAATGGTCAGACAATACCTGTCCGACCTAGATTTTGTTCTGTCCAAGAAAGTTAATATTTACTAAAAACTTTTTTTAATTTTGAAATGAGAAAAGTGCCGAAAATCTTCGTTTTAAAACAATTTTAAATCGACAAATTTGAATTATAATGGAGACAAAATGTATATCAATCATTTAATTGTGTGTCATTATTTATTAAATCCCATATCCAATATCTAGCTGAAGCACCATCTTCACCATCTAAACCATCACGTCCTAGTTGTCCTTGTAGTCCGGTCTCACCTTTTTCACCTTTATCACCTTTTAATTCATAATGATGTTTATTTAAATAATCTAATGTTAATAAATCTACATTTGTTTCATCACTTAATATATTAGATATTACTTTGCCAGATACTTCTATAGGTATTTATCAAATTCTAAACACTTAGATCTTTCGCTAATATATGAATAAGGAGCAACTGGCATTTTAAAATTAATAAAACATGTATTTCTATTTGAAATCGACAGATCTAATAAATTACAATAAGATTAATATTAACACAGAAATATCATTATATGATAATGAGAATATTATGATACGTATTAAAAACGTTTCTTTCAATTCAATTATAATATTATGTGATGAAAGCGATTACATAAAAATATAAACATCATATAGTACTAAAACTTATTATTTCACTACTATGACATCATTAGATTTAATATCGATACCACAGTACTTACATCAAGTAGTATTTAGAGATGAAATTACAGTAAATTATCAAAATGATATGAAGTTAGTATTATCTGGAGATATTATAAGTATATTAGAATGTTCACATAGAGCCAAATTAATATTAGGATTATATAATGCAACATTGCCATTACAATCAAAAGATAATATTATAACAATACCATCAAGTCCTATTACGAATTATGATAATAATCTATTTATTAAATCTAATATAACGAATATATCTGGTATAACTAATGAAAAGAAATTAGAATATATATCTTTAATTTATAATATTAAAGAATTCATTTTACCATTTGTACCTATAGTAATATATGAAAAAGATTATATCCAAATGTTTTATATTAATAAAAATGCCTGATATATATGATCAATATCTTAAAATATATAATAAATATAAAAAGATCTATACCAAATATAAAAATAACAGAACTAATATTAATTCATGTGAATTATTTATTAAAAAAACTAGATAAGATCTATAAAGAAGTTGTCGATGAAGATGATGAAGATAGTATACTACTTATTATGAAACATTATAATAAAATTGCTTCTAAAAAGATCAATCTTGACAAAAATTTAGAATTTAAATTTAAGAATGAATGGAAAAAAACATAATAAAAAACCTATGAAGACTACAAATGAGAAATCTAAAGATACTGAAGAAAAACCTAAGGAATCTAAATCAGAAAAAACAGTAGAAAAACCCAAGGAATCTAAATCTAATGATAAACCTATAGTACAAATACCATCAAATACTTCTTCAGTAATTTATAATGATCCAATTATTGTTAATTTAGATAAACCAATTGAAAATCTTAAAGAAACACTTATACATAATAATATACTTAGTAATCCAAAGTTAAATATATCTAAAAACAATAGTATACGTATTAATCCATCTAAACCTAAATTATCATTATTTAGTAATGATCCAGTTATTATTAATCCTGATAAACCGACTGAAAATCTTATGGAAACAGTTATACCCAATAATTTATCAGAGAAACCTAATTTCAATAATAACGAAACTACTAACAATGTTAATAATAATAAAGATGATGATTATGAAGTAACACCATTATTTAGATTGTTTAAAGATATTTGGGATGTATGGCTAGATCGTAATGAAATAGATTTAACAGATCGTAGTGAAGTATTAGCACTAAGTAAAAATAAAATTGAATTAGAAAAGATAATTGTTTATTCTCCTGATGATGAAAAGCTAGCAATTCTTAAATATAAGATTAGAACAACTCCTAATGCTAAAGAACCAGATTGGGATTATGTTAAATTAAATATTAGAAATATATTTAATAGAAGTATTAACAAGCTAATCTTTGATTATCAAAACCTTTTAGATGAAGGAATCAAACAATTAGAAAAACTTAAAAAATCTAATTCTGAAACACCTACAAAACAAAAAACAAGAAAAACCTAAAAACGGTAAGTTAACAGAAGAACGAAGACAATAAATAATAGAAGAATATAAACGAGGTATTGCAAATCCTTATTACGTTGTAATTAGAAATGAGAAGACAGGTAAAGTAATGGTTCGTAAACGTAAATAAGATATAAAGTTTAAAAATAATTAAATGGTTAATAAACGTAAAAACTATAATAGAAAAACTAAGGATCATATAAAAAAAAAAAAAAATCAAAAAGTACATCTAATAGACAAAATACTATTATTCAACCAGTTCAGTTAATAATATTACTGTTAGTCCTTACTTTTATGATCAACCTAGAACTCTTGAAAATATTATAGAAACAATTATACCTAATAATTTACCAGAAAAACCTACAATAAGTCCTTTTCTATGTCAAGCATATGAATCATATACTAAATCTAATAATGAAAAACCTAAGTTATCTATATCTGAAAATAATCCTATGGAAAATTTAAAAGAAAGTTTACTTCATAATAATCTTAAACCAAAATCCTTATTAAAACTTATAGTAGTGAATTTCATAATGGACCGGTTGTATATCATTCAATTAAACAAAAGAATAAAAATAATTAAATATAATTTTGAAATTACAAAACTGCTATATTACCATCTAATAGTATTGCTTCGATATATAATTGGTCTTTATTATCTTTTGGTAATATAAATGGTGCTTTATGGTCAATTGTAGAATACAAATCAATCCAAAATTCATCATTAAAACCTTTAAGTCTAAAATACTTAATATGTGATAATGTATATTTTCTTGTGTGACCTAAATATTCATCTTTAACTTCTTGTGCTATATTACTATATAATATACAACTATTTCTATCCCATATATTTTTAGTAACTATATCTGTAGTTTTTTCAATACGTTTTTTTTTAATTGTTCATAATTAATAATATTCTTAAAATCATCATTAGCATAAGTAAATTCAAATTCGATCCAATATCTATAACTAGCATATATTCTTTGATCTCCTGGTAATTGATTAAATTGACTTACCAAATTAAATGTAGCAATTTGATCATCAGTATAAGCAAAATAACAATGTAATAGTTGATCAGTTTTAGAACCATCAGATTTATAAACATATATATTATCAAAGTTATTTAATTCTGTATCTAATTCTGTGTTAGTATCAATTAATAAATCCTCTATTAATATACTATCATCAAAGAACTTTCGTTCTCTAATTTGTTTTTCATTTAATAATTCTTGACTTGATGGTTTAGATGGATCTAAATATAATCGATATTGTTTAACATTAATAGTAAAATCGATAAATCTAAATCCTTTTGTAATATATATTTGTTATACCAATAATCTTATCTTTATAATTATTATATAGCCAATTCTCTGGGAATTTAAAATAAATACGTTTTAATTTATTTTTATCTCTTTATGAATATTTATCATCAGATGTGAATAAAGCATTTAATAATATTTGTCTTAACGTCATTGTTTAAATAAAAATAAAATAAATAGTACTGTTTAGAATTTTAATTTTCTAATGAATGAATGTTTAGTAACAACTGTAAAATCAAATGTATTTTCAAAACATGGATCATAGATTTACATAAATCAAAATCGATTTCATCACCATTATATAATCTCTCATATAATTTCATAATACTAAATTCACTATCTTTATCACAATCACCGACAGGTTCAAATAACATCTTATTTTCATTATATTTAACTTGAATACTATTTGGGAACATTTCATTAGCTATTATAGCTATAACATCTTGCTTAATACCTTTCATTCTACAATGGAATGCTATTTCATTATTTTTATTTATTAATTGATTTATATATGTTTTATTACCAACAAATATTGAATTATATGCTAATGATGATATACCTGGTGTTATTTCAGCAAAATCACTATGAAATTGTCCAAGGTTTTTACCTATTAATTCTCTGCTATAACGTTTCTTAAATTCTTCAGCAAGTATATCGATATCTTTATTAAACATATGTAAGCTATCTTGATAGAAAATACTTAAACCAAGATCTTCAGCTGTACAAAACACTTCATTCATAACTCTCTTAGACATAGATAATATATTAACACCTAATGGACAAAAGTGAAAATGTCTAACTATCAATTTGTGTAATTTAAATATAACTTTATTAGATCCATTTAAAGTTTCTAATTTAATAATATTATTATAATTCTTAGTAATAAAACATGTGGCATCATTTTCATCAATAAATTTAATTTTATCATTAATAGGACTTAAAATAGTTTTACCATATATATACTGTTTAAAATTAATTTAACAACCTTTTGTAATGGGTTACTTTCTTTCTTATATCGTAATCTTAATTCAAATAATCTCTTAATTTCATTTCTAATTCTGAAATCCCTATTTCCATTATAATAATATCCTTGTAATATATCACATATTATATTTTGATATTTAATCAAATCTTCTAATAAGATATGATCTACATACATTATACATTTACTATTGGATGATCTTGCTGAATTGATATCTGAATTAATATCTGGATTACAAGCTATTAATGGGAATTGTCTGTTAATACCAATAGATGTAATTTTAATTTTAACAAAGAAACCATTTATGGATCTGTGTTTATTAGGTTTTTCTTGATCATCTGTAAATGAATGATCTAATAAGTATTTTGTATTTAACATTTCATTAGTTAATACTTTTGGTTTACCTTCTAATGTATATAATCTTGCTATTGCTGATGGATATAATGAAACAGCTTCAAAATCAGTAATTAAGTTATTACCATCGTTATTTATTTTGTCTTATTTTCAAATAACATACATTTACCATCATGAACACAGTTACTAATGAATTCTCTAGGTTTATTAGATAGATCAAATCAATTACCATTTGGATAGTATACACGTTGTTCAAATAATTTATTACTTTTAAAATGTCAGAGATGACAGAGTTTATGGACTCAATCAACAATGTATCGACTGGACCATCGAAAGTGACTCAACGAAGGTCATCACCTTCCATGGAGAGCATCGATAACGGCTTTCTCGACGTTACGAGCTGCTGGATGCTCGACCTCAACATCTGCCAAGAGATTGGACATGATGAACTGGAAGAGTGGGATATCTTCTCTTACGAACTTTGGAAGGTTCACATTTGTCATGGATCTTAAGATGATAAGCTCATCAGACCATCATAGTCACTAGCCTGAAAATTGCCTGATAGTTCGGAACGACCAGCATAACCTGAGTTCATTATAACGAAGATAGTGCTTTGGTTCAGCTTGATGATACCATCGAGAAGACGCTGTACAATAACGGAAAGAAATTCAACTTCGATAGGGTTGAATTCATCGAAGCACGACCAGGCACCTGGAAGAGCGAGACCACCGGAGATGTTACCCATGGACTTGAAGTTGATGCAGAACTTAGGGAATTCCTTATCAAGATCCTTGACTGTTTCTGAATTACAGGCACCATCTGAGTCTTGAACTTATCAATGTAGTTTGTCTTGAGGATAACTGCTCTGAAGTAAGAAAGCTGGGCATGGATTGTGCGACGCATTTCATTCTCGATTTCTTTGAGCTTGATATCGACACACCAGAGATCTCAACTGGTGCTTCGAACATAGTTACTGCGACTGGCCTTCAGAGTTTTGGGTGCGTCGAACTTGATAGATGTCATACCGCCGAGTATCTTCTTGAAGTGAGGAAGTATGCACTTTGGACCCTTTTGTTTGAAAAATTACCTCAAGAAGATTGTCGTTGGAAAGGAAGAAGAAACCTTAGAATGAGTTTGTTTTGGACTGATGTCTCGAGAACCTTCTGGATTTATTTGAGATTCTCGTTCATCTGCTTCAAATTTGACTGAACTTGGAAGCCTGGTTGAGGTCCTTCCTGATTGTCTCAGAGTCTAAGAAAAATGCCACGAGGTAGATCCAGAGACAATGGATCTGCAAGAGGAGATCTATGAGCTCGAGAACCTTGTGAGGTTCTGCAAGAGGTTGTTAGTGGCTGCCTAATCGAATAGAGAGAAAAATCTTGTGGCCTTCATAGAGCTTAGGGGTGTCTGATCACGTTCGATCTGATCGAAGATTTTGTCGGACTGGATGATCTTGTAAGCACCACTATGTGGATCTGTTTCGAAGTGCAAGTTTCCCCAACACTCTGTGATATCGTTGATTCCAATCTGAACTTCATATTTCTTAGTAGCGATCATGGCTATTGTAGCGATGATATCAGCGTGCTTGATCTCATTGACTTTGGTAATGTGCTCCTTCTTGAATGCATCTCTGTGCTGCTCGAGCTGCTTGTCCACTAATATGACATCCTCATTGAACCCTTTCCATCTCTCAACAAGTTATGTCAATTGATCATTTGGGTTAACCAAAGCATCGAAGTTCTCCTGAAGTGGAGCGAAAAGCTTCTTTGTCTGTCTGATGTTCTCCTTGACTTATGCCATGAACTGAAGGAGTGTGCCGAGTTGTGGGATGTTTGTTGGTGATAGATTCGAGTTCATCACAAATCTCAGAAGCAATGGTCTCGAGTTCCTTAGTTTTGGATTCAACTTATTCATTGTATGCCTTCTTATATTCAATGGCTTGTGTGAGAGCGGACAATTCGGCATGAAAATCAGGGATTAATTCAAGCATTGATTACTTGCCTATATGTCAGCAATTATATCGGCGAGCTTGGCAAGCTGTTCGCCAATCTGTTGGGTCAATATCAATATCAATGAATATAGAAATGTCTGTATTTAGTTATGAATTGAATTTTGTGCGTTGGAAAAATAAAAGATTAAACTTAGTATATTTTAAACAAAACAATTGAGGGACAGTTTGTGCTGTATCCCAATGGAAGATTGATAATATGATACAGAGACAAACAATAACTGACATCATAAATAATTATTTTTGTATTTGTATCCTCTTTCATGATTCCGTAATGACATTGATATGTTT